>NW_006499810.1:4834143-4875628 GCF_000471905.2 Amborella trichopoda
AAGAGAGAGAGAGAGAGAGAGAGAGAAGAGAGAAGAAGAGAGAGAAAGAGAGAAAGGGAGAGGAAAAAAGGAGAAGAAGGGAGAGTAGAAGAGATGAAGAGGGAGTGTAGAAGAGAAGGGAGAGGGAGAAGAGAGAAGAAGAGCTACGTTAGATTTTAAGGGTGAGAGAATATGGACATGGGGGAGAGTGAGAAGAGAACAAGAGAGAGAGAAGAGAGGAAGAGAGGAAGAGAGAAAGAGAGAGAAGAATGGGGTAAGAGAGAGAAAGAGATAGAAGAAGAAGAGAAAGAAAGAGAGAGGAGAAAAAGAGAGAAGGAAGGGGAAAGTATAAGAGAAGAAGGGAGATAGTAGAAGAAGAGAGAGAGAGAGAAGAGAGAAAAGAAGAGTAAGAGAGTTAGGCCCACCCTTAGGCATGGGCTTGGAGCTCGGACATAAGAGGGATTGAAAGGAGAGAAGAGAGGGAGAGGAGAGGAGAGAGAGAATAAGAGAGAGTGAATATAAGAGAGAGAAAGAAGAGAGGAAGAGAGAAAGACAGAGAAGAAGGGGGTGAGAGAAAAAGAGAGAAGAAGAGAGAGAAATGAAGAGTAAAGAGAGAAGAAGGGAAAGAGTGGAAGAGAAGAAGGGAGAGGGTAGAAGAGAAGACAGAGAGGGAAGAAAAAGTGGAGCTGAGCCTGACTCTAGGTGAGGGCCCAAAACAAGGACATGGGAGAGAGAGAGAGAGAAGAGAGTAAGAGTGAGAGAGAGAAATAAAGAGAAGATGAGAGTAAGAGAGAGAAAAAGAGAAAAAGAGAGAAGAAGAGAGAGAAAGGGAGAGGAGAAAAAGAGAGAAAAAGGGAGTGAACAGAAGAAAAGAAGGGGGAGGGTAGAAGAGAAGAGAGAGAAAGAAGAGAGAAGAAGAGTTGGGCTCACTTTTAGATGAGATCAGGAGGAAGAAAGAGAAGAGGGGAAGAGAGAAGTAGAGAGAAGAAGGGGTATGAGAGAGAAAGAGAGAAGAAGAGAGATAAAGAGGAGAAAAAGAGAGAATAATGAGAAGAGTAGAAGGGGGAGGTAAAAGAGAAGAAGGGAGAGAGTAGAAGAGAAGAGGAAAAAGAGTCGAGCCCACCTCTAGGTGCAGGCCTAAAACATGGATATGGGGGAGAGAAGAGAACAAGAAAGAGAGAGAGATGAGAGAGGAAGCGAGGAGAAAAAGAGAGGAGAAGGGGGAGAGTAGAAGAGAAGAAGGGAAAGAGTAGAAGAGAAGAGAGAGGGAACTGAGAGGAGAAGTGCTGGGTCCGCCTCTAGGTGTGGGCTTAGAGCATGGACATGGGCGAGAAAGAGAAGAGAACAAGAGAGAGAGAGAAGAGAGGAAGAGAGAAGAGAGAGAAGAATGGGGTAAGAGAGAAAGAGAGAAGAAGAGAGAGAAAGGGACAGGAGAAAAAAGGAGAGAAGGGAGATAGTAGAAGAGAAGAGAGGAGAGGGTAGAATAGAATAGAGAAGAAGAATTGGGTCTGCTTCTATGTGCGGGCCCAAAATATGGATATGGGGGAGAGAGAGAAGAGAACAAGAGAGAGGAAAGAGACGAAGAGGGAATGATAGAGAAGAAGGGGCTAAGAGAGAGAAAGAGAGAGGAGAAAAAGAGAGAACGGGGAGAGTAGAAGAGAATAAGGGAGAGAGTAGAAGAGAAGAGAGTGGGAGAAGACAGAAGAAGAGTTGGGTTCACCTCAAGGTGAGGGCCCAAAACATGAACATGGGGAGAGAGAGAAGAGAACAAGAGAGAGAGAAAAGATAGTGAGTGGCTAGGACTACCTCTTAGTGCAGTCCTAGGGTTTGGACATGAGAGAAAGGAAAGGGAGAAGAGAGGGATAAGAGAGAAGGACAGGAAGGGGGAGAAGGAAATTCGGGACCACGCCTAGGTGAGGGCCCTACGCTTTGACTTGAGAGAGAGATAGAGGAAAGGGAGAAGGAGAGGAGGAGAGAGAAAGAATAGCAAAGGGGAGGGGTTACCTTGGATTGGAAGTGAGATGTTCTAAGTGAGAAGTGGGAACTCTAGGGGTAGTCCGTAATAAGCAAAAGTTTTCTCTTTCCTCCTTTTCGGATGAAGAGAATGGATTAAAAAATCACCATCAAAAAAAGGAGGGGGGTGGTTCTCTATGTATTTGATTAATTTTTTCCGGTACCTTGAATTTAGCAAGCTTCTTACCCACGTCTTAAACTTAAGGATACAAATGAGCATATGATGCCTATATAACATGCCCTTGAAACAAGGGTGGATGCTCAATACCAAACCAAATTGTCAAAAATGACATTTTCTATGAATTAAAAGTAAATCCCGTGTTTGACGTAAAATGACCATTTTGTCCCGACCCACAATCTTGGAAATGGCGAGATGGTCACCAAAAAGGTACCATGGGCTAGGGTGATCGTTCGGGGCTCATTTCAGGCTCTATCGACGATCTCTCAAATAAAATAATACCTTAAAAGTGATGGTCTCGATGAGATGATCGTTTTGACATATAATTCGATCCTTTAATCGAGGTTTTGAACCCTTCCTAAAATCTAGTGAAAGTCGGACCTTATTTTTCCTCACGGGAATAAAATTCTCTCTCAAACAATCACATAGGGTTCGTGCATGCTGCACTCTTGTTGGTGTGCACACACGTGCTCTCCTTTGGGAGAATAGGAACCAGCAATGAGAAATATTTTATGACAAGGGTGCGTTTAGGTGCCTACCTCGTCGTTTGGGGATTTGGGGCCCTCGTAGAACAATTACGAAGCCCTCCGATTATCTGCCAATGCGGTTTAGACACGACCTCTCCTCAAGCTTTAACATGTTGCCTTGTTCTCTCATGCTGGAAACTGCAATGTGAATTCGATGATGCTCCTCTACATGGATTAACTGTAATGGTGGTTGGCTGGTGAAAGAAGGAATGAGGGGAGAAATAATGACAGGAATCCTCCTATCTGCGCAAACGCTATGCGCTCAGGCCATCAGAGCACCTGAAGAGGTAGAACCCTCTCAACTGTCAACTCAGGAAGACTCCACTCGAGTGAGTGAGGGAGATCACATATTTGTTTCTCGTGGCCTAACTCGATTGTATGGAAAGGAGGTTAGAGCGAAGATTCGAGGGTTGTAACTCTTGGAATGACTCTGAAGGGTACTGATTTGAGCGTATGGCAGATAGCAGGATGCTATATGGAGCTACAGTTTTGTTTCGTTATGCTCGAACCACTAAGGGGAAGATCGCGAAGACAGACGGGACCGCAGGTTCCACGGCTTCGAGACCCACAACGCAACGAGAATGAGAGAAAGAATGGGGAAGAGATGGGACCACGTTTTTGTCATGGCTCTAAGTTGCTGCTCAAGGCAAGCAATGTGTAGAGAGAGAGGAAGAAAGAGGAGAGAGAGTGGGCTTGATGGGTGGCCTAGCCTAAAAGAGGGAGAGAGAGAATGGGACCGTGTGATAAGATGGGTCAGGGGTAGTTTCTCTCTCTCGATACTATATCCAAGGGTTAGAAGCAAAAGACAAGTAGACAGAAGCTTAATGCCTCGATTTCGTTAATGAATGATCCACCCATTTTACAATTGACCTAAATTTGTTTCTATAGTGAACCAATCGAACAGGGGTGGATGCTCAAAACTAAGCCCAATTATAATTAAAAGAAATTACAATAAAATCAGAAATTTAGGGAAAATAACCAAAATGTCCCTAAAATCTTTTCTGCCAATGACGAAACCATTCCTTTTGAGAGGCCTTTCGCCACTGCTAGATCTTTGGAGCCTTTTCAAATGTTTGTGGTGGTGATTCATACAATCCATCATCGTAGTCTTGATGCTTGCTTGATTCTGAAGAGTTTGATGTCTTTTGATAGTCTTGAGACGGAGTTTTTCCGAGGGTAAATATCCGGCTAGGTTGTGAACTTTTGGCTATGAATGTAGTGCGATTCATGGTGCTCTGAGTCTTTATTTTGATTGCAAATTAAAGAGGATACTGTCACAATTGCTTTGTACTAACTTTTTTCCAATTTGGTTCTTCCTTGAAGTATTTCTAAATTTAGGAGAACGCAGAAATAGGGATTCTAGTGATTGGGAAATATTACCTTTTTCAACATTGAAAGTTGCGCTATCTAATCTTAGATTGTGTGCAAAATTTATACCAGCTTGTAGCCCTTTGTGATATGGTCTCATCGGACCTGACTTTACGATGTTCCGATGTACGAATCTCGAGTTATTGCTTCACAAAGTTTGATATGTATTTTCTTAAAAACTCAAATTTCCATGGTTTTGGGCTCATCTTTTCTCTAAAAAAGCTTGGGTTCTAGGTCACGTCATGATGTGTGCCATATTTCAAAATAACCAGGTCTTCGAGACCTAGCTTGTGTCTGAATTTAAGCTTGCTCTGACTCCAAACGTGTGATGTGTGGGCACTTGAAGATCATCCTGAGATGTGAAAACATAGCCTCCATGATTGGAAACTGATTTCCGCATCGCAATAGTGTAAAACCAACCCAAAATATCCTCGGGAGGTCCGATTGAGCCCAATTTGGTCCTTGAATATTTTTCGACATTCTAGACACAATGGAAGTGGTTTGGTATTGTTTTGAAGCCCTAAAAATAGGTCTATAATTGTAAGGTCTCTTTTCGACATGACAGGAGTTCGCCTTTTGAGAACTGAATTTCTTCCTGATTGGGTCAAAACTTATCTAAATGCGATGAAACTTTTCGAGTGTCCTTAGAGTATCCCAAATTACCATTTTCATGTCTTTCAAGGCCGTTCTAGTACATTTTCCAAGGTTTTCCAGTTTTAGGCTTATTTTGTAGCGTTCCCTTGGTCAGGAGGTGTCTTGGGTACCGACAAGACCAGGTTATTACTGGCTCTCTTCTTATTGTACCAGAGATGTAAGTACGTCAAAACTGATGTACAACAAGTTATGCCGACGAATGCTGAACTTTGAGAGAAGCAAGACGTGCAACATTCGGCATAAGATTTTGTTGTCCAAGTTCATCTTTCGAATCCTCACTAAGACATTGTTGTACGTCATTTTTTACCTACTTCCATGAGCCATTACGAATAAGGAGAGAGCCGGTGACAGTCTGGTCTCGCAAGTTCACAGAACACCTGCAAACCAAGATTGTGTTGAAAAGAAAGCCTCTAACCATGTGACTTGGGTGCGTCTCCCTCTCACAAAAAAAGAACCCTTCATACCTCTACTAGCGGCTCCGATAGAGGAGCAAACCATTTCCATTGTGCTCAGAACATCGAAAAACCTTTGAGGACCAAGTTTGGGATCAGTAGGACCTCCTTAGTAGGGTCCACGCTCATGCGACCTCGTAACTCAAGGATTTTACCATAGCGCGGTACGGCTTCACCAAACGAGTCTCAAAAATGGGGATTGCTACAATGGTTTCTAGCAATAACTTCACCAACCCACGTCACCTTCCTCCAAAACCAAACCAAGCTTAAACGTTGACATGTTCCAGATCAGCCAGCCTCGCCATTTTGACCTATGGCATACACTATGGCTTGACCGAGAACCCCTATTGCTCTGAAGAGGAACGTGGCTGGAGAAACCAAGGAAAAAACAGGGTTCAGTAAGCTCCGAATTCAGTGATGCATAGCTCGAGATCCAAGCCATGGATTGACGGGAGGAGAAGTTCAATAGAACCACCTCGCAAAGACATACATTCTGGTACAACTCTTGCCTTCAATCCATGGTTTGATGAATGCAAGTAACCAGGTTACCAAAGAAGCAAATCCAACAGGTTGCTGGAATCCCTTTCTCTGTCAACCTTCAAATTAGGAAAAGGTGCAAATCTACACCAAATCAGCCCACTTGGAGCAAAACAAATGTAGCAGCCTCCTCTTTGACTTACAAGCAGAGCTAAAAGCCAAAATGCTGCCGCTCAAAGATGCATTGGTAGACAAAGTTTGCAAAGATGGCTGGACTTTCACCATGGGGAGAAAGGCTACCACACCACGATTGAAGAGCGAAGAATGAAGATATATTGCTAAAACATCCGAACAGTTGCCACAAGTTGTAGGACCAGCTTCCAAGGTCTTCCCATTGCAAAGCAAACTGCATGTAGGGATGGTCTATATAAGCAATCTTAACTCAATTGTAAGAGGAGGTTCTTTTTTTTTTGAGAGACTCCATAATCTTACCCTTGAAGGCTGGGAAGAATCAAGGCAAGATTTCGCTCATTAGCTGGTCTTTGTGAGTCTCTGGTCTCTGTGGGAGAAGAGAAAGGGAGAGAGAGAAAACATTGAGAAAGTGAGGATACCCTTGAGTGTGCAGTCCCGTGGGCGCCCTGCTCGCGAGTCACCCCCCCACCTCACCTAATTTGAGTCACTCTTTCTCTCTCTCTCTCTATCTCTCTGTCACCTCCACCTCCACGCGCGACTGGGCCCTCGCGGCAGTCCATGTCTATCCGCAAGCTCGCGGACACGAGCAAACCCACGAGCCTCAACCCCCGGGTTTCCCTGCGCCCCTTCCCTCAGTGGTCAGCAGTCCCCCAAGAGGGTGACCAGGGAGGAGGGATATTTGGATCCTACCTCGATAACATAGTGAAGGTGAGACGAGAGAGATTGAGAACTTGAAGAGGGCTCCCATCCACCCCCCTGGAAAAACAGCTGGAGGGTTTCGTAATTTTTCTAAGAGGGACATCCGCCTGGGCGAGTCCCCGAACCCCCAAAGCTACGCAAGAGCATTCAGCTTGCTATCCGTAAGCAGGACGATCTGTGCAGCCTCCACGCGCCGAGCCTCCACGTTTGTTTGAGAGAGGGTTTCCGCCTCCGTCACTCGGAGGAAACCAGGACCCCATCGACATTATACGTGTTTTATTGTCTCTAAAAAAGAAGTGTTTTTCTTCTCGACCAGTGACGTTAGTGCAATCCTTCAGGGGCAGATCATGCTAAGCTTTCTTCTTAAGGGGTGACCGAAGTGGAATCGAGCAATCGGGGGCCTTCCTTGAGGGCTTCCTTCTCATTGCTACTGGAATCCTTTTTTTAGGAGAGAGCATTGATAGGGTGCCTTGTGAAGGGGTTACCATTCAATGTTAATAATACCTCCTGATGGCCCAACTAATGAGTTCCCTTGGTGAGCTTTGCCCTGATCTAGCTGGTGGTGCTCTTCAACTCTAGGGCTTGACTAGTGGGTTACCTTGGTGGGCATTTTGTCCCAATCTAGTTGTTGGTGTTCTTCGGCATTGGGGCCTGACTAGTGGGTGTTTGGTCCCAATCTAGTTGGTTAACAGCTGAGGGTCCTTTTTTGAGGAGTCGATCTAAGTGTTGTAGGATCTTGATTCTGGCTTTAAGGCCAACTCGTGGGTACCCTTGGTTGGCGTTTGATCCCAATTTAGTTGTTGGTGTTCTTTAGCTTTGGTGCTTGACTAGGGGTGCCCTTGGTGGACGATTGGTCCCAATATAAGGGGTTAACAGTTGAGGGTCCTTTTTGATGGAGTTGACCTCAGTGTCGTAGGATATTGATTTTGGCTCTTTGGACGACTAGTGGGAGCACTTTGATGGCATTTGATCCCATACTAGTTGTTGGGGAATTTTGGCTCAGGGGCCGACTAGTGGATGCCCTTTGTGTGTTTGATCCCATTCTAGTTGTTGGGGAAGGACTGGTCCGAATTGCACCGGGTACTTTCAAGTTTTCTTCTTGTAGATGACTGAAGTCGTCTTTGGTTAAGAAGCTGCATCAACCTTTTCATTAGTATAGGCCTTTTTTTTTTTTTTTTTTTTGGGGGGTTTTCACCTGTACTGGATAGGAGTGGTGCCACAAGAATGATTTTCTCCAACTCTTTGTTTTTTTATTTTTGTTGAGTCATTTTTACTCGTGACTTCGAGGTCACGTCCGCCTTTTGATTTCCATTTTTATTCATGCGCCCTCGCTGGTTTTCACCATGCCAGGTTTTCTTGTTTTTAGGACACTTTTACTCATGGCTTCATGGCCATGCCCACTTATCATTTTTACACTTAGTGCCCTTGCGGGTTTTCACCATGCCCATTGTTTTTATTTTTTGACAATTCATACCCATAGCTTCATGGTTATGTCCGCCTGAAGCTTCTACTTTTACTCATGATGATTATCATCATGCCTAGCTTCTTCTTTCTTTTCTTTTTTTTGAAGGGACTCCCTCTTTGAGGAGTCCTGCTTGGATAAATCTCACTGGGGTGGTGGATACCGTGGGTGAGCTGTCAAAGGATGGAGGTGTGACATAGTCGTGTGTTTATACGGGGAGGCACACCAGGACCGTGTCATGTGTGAACGAGTGGAGTGCAGGGTAGCTCTCTTCTTCTTTTGAGTTGGCGAAGTGTCACCGATGAGGCAGACGGGTTTGGTGATAGACCCGCGTATATGGGAAACGTCACCAGGGAGGCGAAACTTCTCTGTGACAGGCCCATAAAGAGGGGAGACGTGGCCAAGAAGGCAGAAGGTCTCTGCGATAAGGCCGTGGATAGGGGAAATGTTACCAGGGAGGTGGAACGTTTCGGATGGGCTAATGAATGAACACATCGTCTCCCAGGATTCGAGATGTTTCTGCGACGAGCCTGCTATTTGGAGTGACTTTGTTTAATTAATGCCACGATAGTGGGGAATTGAATGGAACCTCGGGCAGTCGAAGCATCATCAGGAAAGCGAAACAATGAGAGATTTGACACGCGGTTAGTTGTCTGGGCGGCACAATGATGGGACATTGACCTATGGCTAGATGGGGCATTGTCAGGGATGCGACACATTTTTGTGGCCAGTCCGTGGATGAAGTGGCCTATAAAGTGGATTTTGGAGATTTTCTGCCTTGAAATGCCCTAATTCTTTGGTCTTCTTCCTTTTGTAGAGAGAGAAAGAGATTTTTTTCTATTTGACCATTCCTCTATGTTGCCATGGCCTTAGCTAGCACCGGCGTTAGAGTTTTGAAAGGTTCTAACGATGATCCTGTGACTGCTGGTGAGCTTGTGCCTCTTGACTTGCTTGGAGTTCTGAAAACAGAGTCTAAGGATATACACATAATTTTGAAGGTCATCTAGCCTGAACCCAATCTCGTTCATCAAAACATGATGAAGGATTGTGGTGATCGTTGCTCGCATGTAATCCCTTTCATGGTGGTTGATCGAATGAATGATCTGGTCAACTTCAATGTTTAACACCTGGGCGGACTACCAACATGTCGAGCAAATGATCCCCTACTCAGATATTTGCTCGTTGCTACTCCCTTAACCACCCTCTGGTTCTTTGCTTGCACTCGAGGGTGAGAAGAAGCAAGAGGTTATTTTAATTATTTTCATGTTCCCTTTGAAGAGAATGATACTGGCCCTTTGAAGAGATAGCCTCTCCAGAAAGCAGTGGTGCATTTGGAGGCCATATCTTTAGATGGGAGACTTATTTCAGAATGGATCTACCTTTTTATAGTAACCGATAATTGTAACCACGATTTTTGTAATTCTTTTTGTTCATAAAATGAATCCCCTTTTAATTTGAATATTCTTTCTTGCACTGTAGCCTATGTCCCTTATTTTTCATGATTTGCTCGCCTTTCTTTTCTTCCTGTGTTCAGTTCTTATCCCTCTTGATGGCGAGGATAAGAAATGGACTAGGAGACTTTCCTTATCAAGGGTATGCTGACTGTTTGGCTTGAATGGTTTGAATGCTCCTTCGGGTTTTCATCCGAACCCCTGTGGGGTGCGGGCCTTTTTTCAAGTTTTCGCAAGGACCCCTTATTTTGTTTTTTATTTTTTATTTTATTTTTGGTTACTTGACTGGTGAGGGTCCTGTGTGTGCGGATTGCGCGAGGAACATAGCTCACTTGTCAACCCAGTGTAGTGGTGCACGAGTGTGTGCTGAACCCTTGGGTAGGTCAGAGGTTCGTGTGAGTCGAGAGGGAGTATTGCGTACCTGAGTTGAGTGGTGTTTTGTCGGAAATGCATGCACCATTTAGGAAAATAGAGTTTTGTGCATAAAGCGATAGAACCATGTGGTCTTTGCATCACGTGACGGGACCACGTAACGATTATGTTTTAGCTGTATCGGGATCGCACGATGTTTCGCTTGTGTGTCCTTTGTGTTTCCATATATCAGAACTGCGCAGCATTCTGTTGCCTTTCGTGACACATCATTCCTTCATCAGCATAAAAAGGTGGGTAGAGGTACCTGGTTAGGTTCCTCGATCTCGCCTCCTTGAAACTAGGTGATCGGGTGAGACTTTCTTGGGTTTGGAAGACTCGAGACCCGAGAGAGGAATTTTGGATATGAGATGGGGACCAACCTCACTTGGGTCCGTGACTTACTAGAGCTGACTCGTGTAGGCGCCATCTTAGATCATGATGGAAAGCCCCCCAGCTCCTTCAGCTGGTTCCGAATCGCCTCCCTTGACTTGCAATCTCCTTGTTTTCTGCACGACACTAATACAAGTGGGCTGAAGGGCCCACCCTTGTCTTAAAGCAATGCACCTTCATATGGATGAGAAGCTGAAAAGTTAGGGTGATGAAAAAGAAGGGAGCTTGAATGAGAGGAGAAAAGAAGAGGGGAAATGACAAGGAGACGGGACTAGAATGATAGCTCGACCAGTGCAATGACCGACTCGGAGTGGTAGCAAGATGGGCATGGTAACTCAAACCGGCGCGACGACAATACTACTTGAGACCAGGGCCGATATGACTGTCTTAATCTGGCATGGCAGTAAGATGGGCATCGTACTCAGGACCAGCATGATGAAAATAATACTCGATAGTCAGACCGCTATGGCAACAATAGACCGAGTCTACCCTCGATCAAGTGAGAAGGGAAGAGAAGGAATGAGATGGCAAAGGGAGGTGTTCCCAGCAGTGCTGGACATTGTTGCTCACTGCAAAAGGGGGCAATCAGTGAACTACAAGAGGCATTAGGCATCACCGTGGGCAACGTGAGAAGGCAGCACATCCCTTCGCAGGCGGCGATGACTTCTTATGAAGCACACGGTGATAGTCGTGGGACACAGAGAGGAGCTTATGCACGACCAGAGGCACCGAGTGCAAGGAGGAAGCTCGCCGATGGCAGTAGGGACCGAGCGCACGAAGAATGCTTGCGGACAGCGATAGTCCAAGCACATGAAGAAAGCTCGTTGACGGCTATAGGCACCGAGCACATGAAGAAAGATCGCAAATGGCGATAGGTATCATCAGGATCCTTTACTGTCGGCGATAGACATCATCGTCTGCGATAGGCAGAGGGCGTAAGAGAGAAGCTCGCACACGATAATACGTATTGTCGCAACCCTTCGCAAACGGTGATAAGGATAGGCGTGCAACAGGATGATCCAGAGAAGAAATCATAGAAAAACATCATGGAACGAGCACACTATAGATCATAAATTTCACATTGCTTCGCTGGATCACACTGAGCATGTAGTCACGATCGCGTGGCAACAAACGCAAATCGATTCCGCGTCCGGATGAAGATTTTGTAGCTTTGGAATTTTAGCCGGAATCTTGAATTTGACGTTGGAATTTACAGTCCCTTCATGGGATTGGTGTGTGGAATCCGCTCGGTCACCATGGTCAGGGTTCAGATTAGAGATAGCTCTAGACCTTATGCACGTGACGGAATGGTTTCACATCGATCGAGTACATGAGCGGCATGATTTGGCTGCTCGAGCGGGGTGTGACGCTGTTGATTGTCCTGCAAATTTCTTCACAAATCAGCAATTTCTCTCTAGCTTTTCTTCGCGCTCGGGCGTCGTTGTGGGGTACGCCACATATAGAAACGTTCGTCTCTACGAGACGAACACATTTCATCAAGTTTGAGCACAATCTGATCTCGGACGAGGGAGACATGAGTATCACAATTCACTATTCATGATTGTCCCTTTAATAGAGTTGGGTTGCAGGGTAGTCGTACGGGAATAACGTGCGGCTCCATCTGTTTCGCTCTTTTACCTATAAAAATTTCCTGAAATGTCCATTTAAGCTAAAATTTGACCCCAGGGGGTTTTCAACCTTACTGGATCCAATGGTAGTGGTTCTATAATAATTTGGCACACTGAAAACACAGTTCTAGTTATAGGGTCTGTTTTAGGGTGCTAGAGGCTGATTCTGTCGAAATTGTTTCTCAATCTGCACTACTTTAAACATGTCAAAATGTGGTGAAACTTTGCACGAGACTCTTAGAAGTCCTCATGAAGATCTTGACTAGTTTTGGGGGTATTCTGAGACTGTTAAAATTTCCACTGTATGTTAGGCATTATTCACTGGGAACCCATGATGATGAAAAATGTCTTCCAATAGCATGCCCCATAGAATGCTTCAAGAGAAGCAAGAAGTACAATCATTTGGGGAAATTCCTCTGGCTAGCCACAGGACTACATAAACGCCAAAGAGATCCACACAATGTTGTAACTGAGATGCTCAAACGTTTGGATGCAATATACGGGTCCAATTGTGGAGGCTTTAGGGGGAGAAGAGAATTTTTGAGGGATCTATAAGAGACCTAACCCTCAAGGGACTATTTACGATTCTGACAACTTGAGGATTTGTAGGGACCTCAATGGTCAAAATCGATCCTATCTGGTGTCCAAGTGCTATGAACCTTTGGTCGTCATTGTTTGTTGTTATACCAGGTTTGCTTTTGATGATCAGGGTATCTCTATGGGTCCCATCCAGTGGGTTCTAGTTGAGGGCTTCTGACCTGTCCTGAAGATCTGGGCCTTTCAGCTAGGGGGAAGTTTAGCGAGGCGGCCTCATAGGCCCCATTCTGCTGGGTCCCGTCGGGGGCTTCTGACCTGTCCCAAAAATCTGGACCTATCGACTAAGGAAGGTTTTTGGCGAGGCGACCTCATGGGGAAGAATAACCCTGAAGTCTCCGGCAGGTTCGGTCCTAGCTGTGTCAGTTTCTTGCCTTCGTGGGGATCTTTAGCAATTTGAAGGGATCTTTCGATCATCGTCCTCACCCTCAAGGACTCTTGTTGTTTTTGGACATGAAGTGTGGGAGATCTTATGAGGCTCTCACTCTCAGGTGAGCCATTTTGTGTTGTGATTGGATGCTGACAGTTGAGGATTTTGCATAGACCTCGTTAGCCAGAATTATGGTTGTTGTGGCAATTGGGTGCCAGCTGGGACTATGGTGCTGCGCTAACCTACTTTTGTTGTTTCAAACGCCCTTTGCGGGTTTTCACTTGAATAGGGGAAGTGGAGTCGTAAAGATGGTTTTCACCAACTTCCTTTATTTTTGGGCTCTTTTACCCATGACCTTGCGGCCATGTCCACCCTTTTCATCCGTTTTTACTGTTGGTGCCTTTTTGGGGTTTTTACTGTGCCTGGGTTTTTGTTTTCATGGAACTCTTTCGCTCATGGTTTCGTTACCATGCCCTCCATCATTTTACTCATGGCGTTCTCTTGTCCAGGTATACACCATGCCCATTTTTTTGTGAAGGCTAGGACGTGCGCTATTTGTTTAGTGTCATACAGTTGGACCGTAGTGGAGATGAATGGCAGTCAGTGGTAGTGAAGTGAATGGGTTCACCTGGGAAGCAGTGAATGTGGTGCGCGCACATAAATGGGTTGGTTAGGGAAGTGCATGAAGATGCATGCAAATGGCATGTGTGTACGTCTGGGGGGTATTTATGGTCATGCCTCTTGGGCCTAGGCAAAGCAGTTTAATGTCATGTGGTCAGGACTTGTACTATGGTTTAAGGTCATATAGCTTGGACCGTGGTTATGCAGTTTAAAATCATGCCACTATGACCGTGCAGTTTAAGGAACTAGACCTCTGCTACAGTTTAAGGTCATATAGTTTCCACCGTGTAGTTTAGGGTCATGCACATGGACCATGGCTGTGCAGTTTGACATCATGCAGCATGGACCAGTGTGTGGGTCACCATGTAGATGCAGCTGCATGGGGGATAGGTCTGTGGATATCAATCTTACTCCCTGGGGATAAAGATAGTTAAGGCTATACACAAGCAGAGAGATTTAGATGAAGATGGTGGCCCTACGAGGGATGGCAAACAAAAACGGACTTCACTAGAGATTAAGAGGGCAAGTGTGACTCCCTGTTGTGAAGGATGAGGCTTCATGTAACTCCACTGGGGATGACAGGCTGGAGCACAGGTGTAATCGCACTGGGAATTGTGGTAGAATATGCTCGACGGTAACGGGGTCTAGCATAAGGGTACGCATGACAAGAAGTGTGGTCATGGGCAGTTAGGATGTATGATGGAGGCTAAAGGAGGCTAGGAGTGATGTAACTCAACTGGACAAATGGTGGCCAGGAGAGTCTTGAGGTAATGGTTATGCGTGGAATGGGTACAATGGGTGGGAAAGCGCCTTATAGGGATATACTGTTGAGACTACGGTATGCCCCTTTGAGATATTGCTTTGTAGTGGTAGACGCATGCCTTGCATGCTTTACTTTGAAGCCTCACAGTCGAAACTGTGATACACCTCTTTGTGATATGGCATTGTAGACGTGGTCGCATGCCTTGACGGTTGCATGCTATGCTTTGAAGCCTCACAGCTGGAACTGTGGTACACCTCTTTCATGTATGGATTTATAGAGGCGGGCACATGCTTTGATGATTACATTCGATGCTTCGAAGCCTCACAGCTGAAACTATGGCACACCTCTTTGATATATGGCTTTATAGAGGCGGGCGCATGCTTTGATTATTGATGCTATGCTTCGAAGCCTTACAGTTGCAACCGAGGTACACCTTAATTAGGGAGGACACGTCGGAGGGGTGGTGTCCCTTTACTGGGGGATTGTGAAGAAGGATGTAGTAGAGGATGTGTAGGAGGGTGTCATGCGGTAACCCCATGGAGACTTGTAGGAATGGGAAGCAATTTATAGTCGTGCGAGTGTACTACATGTCATGTAGTTTAACGTCTTGCTACATGGACGTTTGACATTTTTACTCGTGATGACCCATAGAAGAGGATCAACACGCCCGTCATTTGAGAGTGAGTGCCTCGAAGGGTTTTCACCACACCTTCTTTATTTTGAAAATCTTTCCCATAGTGCCCTTGCGGGTTTTCACTATGCTTGTCTTTTTTCTTTTTGACATATTTGCCCATGGTGGCCTTTGGAGCTGCACACTATGTCCATCACTCATTTTTTTTTTCAAAAGCGCATTTAAGGTCATGCCACCGTGACCATCACTTTGGCATGTTTTAAGGTCATCCGCCGAGACCTGAGGGCATCTTTAAGGTCTTACCTCCGAGACCGTCTGTTGTACGGTTTAACATCTTGCCACTAGGATGTGTGCTATAGTTTAGGGTCATATAGCTTAGACCGTGTAGTTTAATGTCATGCAACTAGACCTCCGATACAGGTTAAGGTCATATAGTTTGGACCATGTAGTTTAGAGTAGTACATCTAGACCATTGCTACAGTTTAAGGTCATGTAGTTTGGACCATGGAACTAAGCCTTTTAACGTCATACGGTCAGGACGTGCACTATAGTTTAAGGTCATACAGTCCGACCATGGTCGTACAATTTTGAGTCATGCAACGAGGACCATGCAGTAAGGTCATCCAACTGGACCTCCGCTACAGTTTAGGGTCATATAGTTTGGACCATGGCTATGCGGTTTAAAGTCATGCAACAAGGACCATGGCTGTGCAGTTTAAGGTCATGCAGCAAGGACCCAGGCTATGCAGTTTAAGGTCATGCAGCACGGACCATTGTGTGGTGAGAGTGTGACTCCAGGGGAATAGAGTTGTAATTGGGGACTCGACTCTCTGAGGAGTGAGACAGCAGTGCAGGGAATGAACTTCTTGAGGAGGCCAGATGATGGTCCAGATGGGAGTACCATGGCATGCGCATGACACTAAGTCTTGGAGGGCGCACACGGCACAAGACCTTGAGTGAAGCACACGACGTTAATCACTTGGTGAGGCACACATCATTAACCCCTTGATGAAGCGCGCGGTGATAGCTCCTTGACAAAGCGCGTGACGATAGCTCCAAGACGAGGTACGCGGCGATATCTCCTTGATGAAGCCCGCGGTGATAGCTCCGTGATGAGGCGCACGGTAATAGCTCCTTATCAAGGTGTGCGACGATAGCTCTTGACGAGGTGCGCGATGACAGCTCCTTATCGAGGTGCGCGACGATAGGTCCTTGATGAGGCGCAAGACGATAGCCTCTAGGTGAAGCACGTGACGATAGTCCTTTCCGGTCTCTAGCTTGACCCGCCCTGGCATGGTCTTCTTGCCGTCAGTAGTTGAGGACTGGAGCATCATTTCGAATTTGTTAGATGCAGTTTGCAGCACTGCTGAGTATAAAAGGGGGAAAAAGCCCATTTCACTGTTTTACCGAAGGGTAACATAGTTGAAGAGATTTTTTTTTAGAGGGAGAGAGCCGGAGCTTTTGTCAAGAGTTTCCCAGCTAGAGTTTTCCTGGCAAGAGTCCACAGTACCCAGGCCTTCAAAAGCTTTCTAGTGGGCTTGAGCAAGTTTTGGCCTTCGCAATGTGCTTGCAAGTATTTTCGAAGAGTGCTAAGGCTTTTTGAGTAGGGAAGAGGGGCTTCACAGAGCTGTCACCGAGGCCTTTCTGGTGAGGAACGACAGCCTTTGAAGCTATGTCCAGCAGGCATAGGGATTTCTTGGTGGACTTTTGATGGAATCAAAAGGGTCGCAGTGGTATCCTGCTGAAGTTCTAGTACTCTTTTGGTAGCTCCACAACTGTGGGCAGGTTGCAGAAGGGTCAAGGGACTCTGACCGTCCTCTGGTTATTGGAAAAGAAGAAGGAGGAGCAGTGGTTTTGCCAGAAACTCCACGGTTTTGCTGGCGAGTAGAGGAGTGGAGAGAAGAGAACCTGCGGAGTCATAGGGAAACATCAATGGGAATTCTGGTGGTTTCCCGCCAACTTTGGTGATTCTTTCGATAATCCCGGCAGTCGATAAGGGGAAAGTACAGGGTCAAGAGGGGATCTCGGTAGGCGGAGGGAGTTTTTGATGAAACCTGAAGGGTTGTGGGGAGGCCAAAGGTCATGAGAAGGCAGACCGTCGGCGAGGAGTGATGGTTGGGGAACTGAAGAGGCCTGAGAGTTAATGCCTCCTTGGAGTTGGGAACAGTTGGAACTGGGGCACCACGAGGGCATTCATAATATTAAGTCGCATGAAGTGCTGCCTTCACATGTATCTAGGCTGCACATGGCAATAGCCATGCACTGGAGCATGTCGTTCATGGCAATGGTCTCGCACGACATTAGCCTGCCCGTGATGATGGTAGCACGTGACGTTGAGTTGCGCACAGTAGTGGTCACTTGCGGCATTAAGTCACACGTGGCGATGATCATGCACGACATTGAGTTGTGCGCAGTGATGATCATGGATGGCAATGCCTTGTGGGGCCCAAGACTGACTGAAAATGAGAAGGCTCGGTTACTGTGGTCTGTTGGAAGCCAGGTCCTCGAGCACAACAGTGAAGTTCATATTTTTTGGAGGAAGGGAATCCATCATGAGCTAGATCCTTGCCAGAGAAGTCTACTTTGTATGCTAGATGGATTGAAGCTGACTCTGAAATGGTTGGCTTCCTTGTTTGGTATGTAACCATCCTCTTTGAGAACACCCGACAGATGAATTGAAGCTGACTTCCAGGTGGTTTTGCTTCTTCTTCATGATGAGGGAATTTCTTTTTTTCCTGTAACCGTCCTCTTATCATAAAATGCAAGAGTTTTGTACTATGGGTTTTGGCTTATAATTATCCTCTTATCCTCAGATGCAACACTAGACCGAGTCTATCCTCAGCCAAGTAAGAAGGGAAGAGAATGACGAGAAGGCATGAGATGACAAAGGGAGGAGTTCCCGACGGTGCTAGACACTATTGCTCAGGGCAAAAGGAAGCAAATAGTCGACTGCAAGCGGTGTTAGGCATCGTTGTGGGCAATGCGAGAAGGTAGCACATCCATTTGTGGGCGGGGATAGCTTCCTATGAAGTGCAAAACAAATAGTCGTGGGATGCAGAGAGAGGCCTGCGTATGGCGATAGGCACCAAGCGCATGAAAAAAGCTCGCAGACTGCGATAGGCTCCGAGCATGTGAAGAAAGCTCACGGACGACGATAGGCACCGAGCACTCGAAGAAAGCTAGCGGACGGTGAAAGGCACTAAGCGCACAATGAAAGCTCGGGGTTGACGGTAAGCACTGAGCGCATGAAGAAAGCCCAAGGACGGTGATAGGCACCGAGCGCCCGAAGGAAGCTTGCGGACGGCAATAGGCACCGGGGGCGTGATGGAAGCTTGCAGATGAAAATAGGTGTTGCTGCGACCCTCATGGGCAGCGATTGGCAGCGCCGTCTATGATAGGCACGCAAAAGAGGGAGACCCCTGTGGGCGGCAATAAGTTTTGCCGTCTGTGCTCTTCACTGAGATGTCGAGGACACCTCTGAGCCTGGCGGTGAGCAGCGCCATTTGCAAGCCTTGTTGAGAGATAACGACAGGGTAACAAAAAGGGCAAGCAGTTCGCCCATGGCTCTACCATCGCCATGTGCAATTTGTGAAACCACATAAGGGAGAAAAGGGAAGTAAGAGGCATGCACGGCACTGCCACTACTGTGCACGGCCTTTGGGAGGAGTTCACATGAAGAAGAAGAAGAAGAAGAAGAAAAGGACGAGAGAAGATTTACCTTGAGCTTAGGGGTAAGATTTACCTTGAGCTTAGGGGTACCGATCTAAAAGTTTCTCTCTCCTTTCTCTCTCTCTCTGTCTTCAAACGTGACCCAACAATGAGAAGAAAGAGAAATTTTATTAAGCAAAGTTCTCCTTTGTGAATGAATGAGGGGGTTTGCATATAATGGTAGTACGTGGTATATCTTCAAGGTTGTGCCCAAACATGAGTAGATGATCAAAATTAAACCTAATTGTGGGAAATTTCCATTTAATTGAATTAATAGAAATGGGAAAATATGGTGCAAAATGACAGATTTGCCCCTTTCTAACAATTTATGGAATTTCAAAACAGTCCCTGTGCTGCCCTAGAACTTACGTGATCTTTCATGAATGATCCGGGATTGTTATAATGCCTGTTTGATTGAAAGATGATTGGTTTCTTATAGGGCTCAGCATGGCGATCGATTTGATGCCAACTTTGAGCCATGGATCATGTTTTTAGGGCATAATCATGTGTCTTGAAATTTTGATGAATCTTGAAACTTTAAATCGATAGTGTGCTTGTTTCTTAATATTTTTCAGTAATTAATTTGTTGGAGCACACTGAGCATGCCGTCACGATCGCGTGGAAACAAATGCAGCTTGATTTCATGGCTAGACGAAGATTTTACAATTTTGCAGTTTTGGCAGGAATTTACAGTCACTTTGTCGGATGCATGCATGGAATCTAACCGTTCATCATGTATGGGGTTCAGACAAGAGATAGCCCTAGACCTTACGCACGTGATGGAACTAGTTTCGCGTCGATCGGGTACGCGAGCGGCATGATTTGCCCGCTTGAACTAGGTGCAACGCTTCTAATTTTCCTGCAATTTTCTCACAGATTAGCAACTTCTCTGGAGCTTTTCTTCACGCTTGAGCGTTGTCGTGGGGCGAGTCACATATTGAAAAGCTCGTCTTGACAAGACGAACATGCTCACAAAATTTGAGCACGATTCGACTAGAGACGTGTGAGATATTAGTGTCGAAAGTCACTGTTTGATATTGGCCTTTTAATGGAGTTGAGGTGCAGGGTGGCCGTATGGGAATAGCGTGCAGCTCTTCCCGTTTCACTCATTTTCCTACAACGTCTTTCTGGAATATCTGTTTAAGCTGAATTTTGACCCTTGGGGTTTTTCAACCATGCTGGATCCAATGGCAATAGTCTCATAGTAATTTGATCCATTGAAAATGTAGTTCTAGTTATAAGGGTCCATTTTAGGGTGCTAGAGGCTGATTCTGCTGAAATTGTTTCTCAATCTGCACTACCTTAGACATGTCGGAATACGACAAAACTTAGCAAGAGACTCTTAGGAGTCCTTACAAAGATCATGACCAGTTTTGAGGCTATTTTGAAATTATTGGAATCTCTACTATTTGTTAGGCTTTATTGACGGGGGGACAAAGGTGCTGAAAAATGTCTTCAAACAATGGCTTCTAAATTGAGGGCCATTATCAAAGATTATTCAGTCCAAAACCCCGAACTGATATATATGTGGTGACACACGAAGTTGGCCACAGTGGTCCCCAGAACCTGCTTGAGAGGGACTGCTTCAGCCCACTTGGAAAAGTAATATGTCGCTGCTAGAATGAAGGTATTACCTAAGGAAGAAGGAGGGTTGATGGGCCCTATAGTATTCATACCCCACTAAGAAAAAGGCCATGATGTCACCGTAGGATGGAGATGCTCCGAGGACTGACGAATGAGGCTTGAGTGAATTTGGCACACCTGACATCTTTTAGCATAGTTTTGAGCATCAGCCACTATTGAAGGCCAATAATAGTCGAGTCTATGTATGCTCTCGTAAAGCTTTGGGCCAGATTGATGCAGCATGCAGATACTTGAATGCACTTCTTCGAGTACTTTGCTTGCTTCTTGTGTATCGAGACATCTTAGCAGAATTCTGTCAAATGATCAATGAAAGAGAACATCCCCATCGAGGAGGGTATACTTGGTAGACATCCATCGTATACCATTGTGTTTCGCCCGATCTTTAGGCAGCCTTCCATGGTTTATGAAATTCATGATAAGCTCCCTCCAGTCTTCTACTTTTTCTACCTTTGCATACATCAGGTCAAAGAATTTAGGCTCCTGATTCTCAGCTTTGGATTCGTTACCTCGAGACATTTCTTGCTCTACCTTAATGACATCCATGGAACTTCTAGGGATATGACTCAGGGATAAATCTTCGAACAGGGCCATGTAATATTTGACCGTGCCATGATAAGGCGTGAGGGTATCCTTCCTCATGTCATAAATCCCTTTAAGCTACCGGGTGACCTGCTCGGAGTCACCAAAGATGTTTAGTTGTTTCAAGGCTAGCACCTGAGCGATCTCTAGTATGATTATGAGGGCTTGATATTCAACTTCATTATTAGAAAATGCCTCTGCAGGTGAGAATGATAGAGGAGTCATTCCACCGTTGGGAGTCAGGAACATGACTACTGCACCTCGTCTATCAGACTGGAATGCTTCGTCAAAATACATCCCCCACGGCTGAGCTAGTACTGTATAGAAAAATTCTTCATTTGGGAGACCAATTGACAGGGGAGATTTCGAAAGGACTGGGTGAGCAGCGAGAAAGTCTGCTAGGGCTTGACCGTTGACTACCTTATGTGGTACGTACATGATGTCGAACTCCGTAAGCAATAATGCCCAGTTAGCCAAGAATGCTGATAGGCATGGTCGGGTCATAAGGAACTTGACTGGGTCCGCCTTCGAGATTAATTTGACCTTGTGATCGAGTAAGTAATAGCGAAGCTTCTTTACCACAAAGATCAAGGCTAGGCGCATTTTTTCAATGAGAGGGTAATTCTTCTTGGCTCCCTGCATCCTGTGACGGAGATAATAGAGTGTTGTTTCCGTCCCCCCATCTTTGTTCTGTGCTAGGAGTGCCCCGAGTGACTCATCAAGGGCGGTCACGTATAGGATAAGAGGCCTTCCTAACACTAGTGTAGAGACCGAGATTAGTGAGTCATGCGTGGCAAATCGGTCTGTAAGGGATCAGCATGCTCTAACTGGACTCGAGCCATGTACGCCGACCTTGTGAGGACCGTTCTCCACAGTCTTCGGCCCATGGCTTTTGAGCAGTGATCACCGAGAAATATTCTTGGACCTGCTCTGGCTCAGGGATCTGTAGAGGGAAGAAGGGATTATGAGGTAAGAGGTCATCAAAGGTGGTAATCTCAACTGCCTTAGGGGTTCCTTTCATCAGGATCTACAGACCTTTCTTCTGCTTAATCTTGAGGATACTATGGACATCACTTCAGAACCGGGGTTGAGATTTAGACTGCCCCACTTTTCTTGAGCATGGCAGAACTGTGTCTATTAATTGGAGCAAAGAGTGGGGTCCAAGGATAGTGGGCAACCTGGGTCACTGTCTTGGAGGCTGCAGGCTCATGTCTGACATAAGGCCAGTACCCCGGATTCCCTTGTGAGGCCCAAGTGCATGCCTGACCTGGGGCGGCTGACTCAAGATGATACTCTTATGGAAAACCTTTGAGTACCAGGTCTCAAGGTGCTTGCCTGGTGAAGGAAGAGTGACAGAAGAAAGAGCTAGTTCATGACCCCGTCTGAGTCTGGAGAAACTTGCAAAGTCGGTGTGTGTGCACCTTTAGGGTTAGCCCTCTGGGTGACTTGGGGGTCAGCCTGGGATTGATCAACTGGTTTGACCTTAGGATGTCGAGACCCACGAGCTCGTGTCTATGAGGGACCGGGTAGGAACCTATCTCTCATAGTATGTGTGGTGAGAGGGAGGATAGAGCGATCGGCCCTTGTGTGCTCGAGCTGGCGCAGAACTAGTGCTGTCGCGAGCTGTGAGATGCATGTAGGGTGCAGGGTTTTGCTTAAGAAGGCCTAGCCATGACCACGAGTCCAAGGAAGCATGAAAGTTTTCCCGAGGTGTGGTTCGAGTGCTTGGACCACGAGCCTTTAGGTGTGTGCGAGAGGTTGAGGCCATAGGGTCTTTACCTCTATGTGCCGAGCCACCAAGTATAGAGGTTCGGGGTAGTGAAATGGTATGGGGGACTGCTTTTTGGGGAGCGATGGAAACCTTCTTGCCTCTCGCAAAAGCGGTGAGGGCAGCCTTCCGGCGCACCCCAGCAATATGACCGACAAGGGACTTGTTAGTAGCAGGGTGCGTGTTGTGTGCAACAGCGGATGTGCTACCAATGCAAGGGGCCATGGTGGAGGGTCCACCAGGGAGAGTAAGCAGAGAGTCATGGACATTTAAGTCCCTTCTCGCACCAACCCAGGAAAGCACCTGGGAGCCGGACTGTGAGTCCTGACTTAGAAGGAGTGTAGGGAAGGAGGCTTGAGCAGCTCACTTCCTTGAGACGGTCACAAGTGTGGGGATGAGAAAATCCATGACTCAGATGAACGGGTTGCATAACATAGATGCCATAGAAAATAATGCAGAAAGTAAAAGGTGATACTGATCAAACAAGAGCGAACCGACGAAGGGGTAATAACTCCCCAGTGGAGTCGCCAAGTTGGTTAGGTGCCTCGATCTCACCTCCCCATATCTATGTGATTGGATGACATGTGTCTCGGGTTCGAAAGACCCAGGACCTGAGATCACTCTCTCGGGAGCCTCGTTCACAGAACAAGGGCAGGTGTCCAACTAGTGAGAGTGGAATTTTGGATGTGAGGTGGGACCAACCTCACTTAGGTCCATGACTTACTCGGGCTGACTTCCGCAGGTGCTCTCATAGATCACGATAGAAAGCCCCTCAGCTGCCTTAGCTGGTTCAGAATCGCCTTCCTTGACCTGCAATCTCCTTGTTTTCTGCACAACACTACTATGGTTTATTTGCAAGACATGTGGGTTGAAGGACCCACCCTTGTCTTAAGGTAATGTACCTTCATATGGATGAGAAGGTGAGAAGTTAAGGTGATGAAAAAGAAGAGGGTTTGAAAGAGAGGAGAAAAGAAGAGGGGACCCGATAAGGAGACAAGACTAGCATGATAGCTGGACCAGTGCAATGACTGACTCGGAGTGGTAGCAAGACGGGCACGGTAACGCAGACCGGCACGAGGATAATATTACTCGAAACCAGGGTCGATATGACTGTCCTAATATAGTGTGACAGCAAGACGGGCATGGTACTCAGGACAAGCATGACGATAATACTACTCGACATCCAGACCGTTATGGCAACGCTAAACCGAGTCTACCCTCGGTCAAGTGAGAAGGTAAGGGAATGAAGGGAAGGCACGAGACGGCAAAGGGAGGGGGTCCCAACGGTGTTGGACACTGTTGCTCACGGTAAAAAGAGACAATAAGTGAACTATAGGCAGCATTAGGCGTCATCATGGGCAATGCGAGAAGGCAGCACGTCCCTTCACGGGCGGTGATAACGTCTTGTGAAGCGCACGACGATAACACAGAGAGGAGCCTATGCATGACAATAGGCACCAAGCACAAGGAGGAAGCTCACGGATGGCGGTAGGCACCGAGGGCATGAAGAAAGCTCGCGGACGGCTATAGGTGCCGAGGGCACTAAGAAAGCTTGTGGACGGCAATAGGCACCGAGCGTATAAGAAAGCTCGCAGACAGCGATAGGTATTGCCAGGATCCTTTATAGGCGGCGATAGACTTCGCCGTCTACGATAGGCAGAGGGTGTAAGAGAGGAGCTCGCACACGACGATAGGTATTGTCGCGACCCTTCGCGGGCAGTGATAGGCCATGCCGTTTGCGATAGGCATGCAATAGGATGAGATCCCTGTGGGCAGCAATGGGCTTCAATGTCTGTGCTCGTCACTGAGGCTTTGAGAACACATTTACGAACAGCGATGAGCAGCACCATCTACAAACCACGCTGAGAAAAAGACAAATGAAAAGGAAGAAGAAAGAAGCTCGCCCATGGCACTGCCATCGCCCTGCGCGACCTGTGAAACCACATGAAGGGAAGAAGGAAAGAGGCATGCACGACACTGCCATTACCATGCATGGACTCTGAGAGAAGCTCAGATGAAGAAGAAGAAGAAAGACTATAAGAGAGAGAAGATTTACCTTTAGCTTAGGGGTACCGATTCAAAAGTTTCTCTCCTTTCTCTTTCTCTTTTTATCTCTCCAAACGTGACCCAACAATGAGAAGAAAGAGAAATTTTACTAAGAAAAGTTCTCTTGGGTGAATGAATCAAAGGTTTGCGTACAATGGTAGTACATGGTATATATAGAATTGTGCCCAAACATGGGTGGATTGAAATTAATTCCTTGAAATTAAGATTTAACTGAGTTAAAAGAAATTAGGAAATAGGGTGTAAAATGATAGATTTGCCCCTTCCTAACAATTTTTGAAATTTCAAAATAGTCCATGTGCTGCCCTAGAACGTGCATGATTTTTCATGGATGATCTGGGGTTGTTCCGATGGCCATCTGATAGAAAGATGATTGTTTGATTGTAGGGCTTGGCATAACGACCGATTTGATACCAACTTTGAGCTATGGATTGTGTTTTTAGGGCGCGATCATGCGTCTTGAAAATTGGATAAATCTTAAAACTTTGGATCGATAGTGTGATCGATCCTTGATGTTTTTCTATGATTTCTTCTCTAGATCACACTGAGTATGCCGTCACGATCACGTGGCAATAATGCAGCTCGATTTCGTATCCAAACGAAGATTTTGCAACTTTGAAGTTTTGGCCGGAATCTGGAATTCAGGCACCAGAATTTGTTGTCAATTCATCTGCTTCGTGTGCGGAATCCGATTGTTCATCATGTATGGGGTTAGTACTAAAGCTAGACCTAGACCTTACACACTCGATGAAACTAGTTTTGCATCGATCGAGTTCATGAACAGCGTGATTTAGCTGCTCAAGCGAGGTGCGACGCTGCTTATTTTCCTGCAACTTTCTTCGCGGATCTGCAACTTCTCTCTAGCTTTTATTCATGCTCGAGGGTCGTCGCGGGGGCGTGCCACATATCGAAACACTCGTCTCGACGAGACGAACACACTCCATCAAGTTTGAGCATGATCTAATCTCAGACAAAGGAGAGATCAGCATCGCAAATCACTATTTGTGACTATCCCTTTAATGGAGTTGGGTTGCATCATGCCCGCATGGGAATAGCATGCGGCTCCTCCTATTTCACTCTTTTGCCTATAACTTCTTCCTGGAATGTCTGTTTAAGATGAAATTTGACCCCTGGGGGTTTTCAATCGTACCAGATCCAATGATGATTGTCCCACATCTGTTTGAAGCACCGTAAACATAGTTTTAGTTATACGGTTTGTTTTAGGGTGCTAGAGGGTGATTCTGCGGAAACTGTTTCTCAGTCTGCACAGCCTTAGAGATGTCGGAATGGGACAAAAGTTGGCAAGAGACTCTCAAGAGTCCTCATGAAGATCTTGACCTATTCTGGGGGCATTATGAGATTGTCAAAATTTCCACTGTATGTTAGGCTTTATTGATTGGGGACCCGTGATGATAAAAAATGTCTTCCAACAATACTTTTTTATCATTTTTACCCTAAGTTTTTATCCAAGGTAAAAATCCCTAATTCATTTTCTTCCTGTGCTCCTTTTTATCACCGTCTTCGAGAAGAAGCTCTAACCACCGAGTGTTATTGGCAGCAATGGCCAATTCCTGCTCTACCCCTCCTTCAAGTATATCATTTTCTCTTCGATTTGGTCTTTTTACTTTTATTTTTCTGCATTTTTCCTCCTAGTCGTAAACCTCCATTTTTCCCCAATTTTTCTATTGAGTTCCAGTTGTGTTTATTCAACTGTGCCATTGCTTCTTTTGGAGCCATTCTCACTGTATGTTGAGCTTTGCAGGCATTAGTCCCTTCACCGAAAGTCCTTCGCTCCCTTTTTTTGCAGCCATGTGTGTTCTCATTGATAGAGTTTAGGTGGGGTCACACTTGTATTTACGCTTTGTGGGTCTTCTAGCCAAGCCTCGGCTCGGTTTAGTGAGTTAGCTATGAGAAAATTTCCCTTTTGGCTGGTAATGCCTAAACAAGGCATATTGAGTGCTCCTAGGTTTGGTGTGTGCACATTGAGCAGGGCCCGATCTTCGTGTGTGCTCTGCTATGTGCATGGACATTCTATCGCACGAGCGTATTCGAGTTTCTGCATGCCTGATACTGGTCAGGGTATTATTGCAGTTTGCATGTCTTGCCCTATGCAGGTTTTCCCTTTGGTATGCCTACCTTTTTACGCAGACCCGCATCTGCTCTTGTATATGCCTTGATGAGGCACTGCTTGAACTTGTGTTTCGGAGTTGCACGTGTGTGCATGGATGATGCACTGACTGCCAGACATGCATCTTGAGTGCTGCTTGAGCTCTTATGCTTGCATGCCCTGGTCGGGGTACAAATTGCAAACCTATCTGTTGCTTACTCTTTCTTTTGACCTTTGCAGTGAAAATCCTCGACGTAAACCAGCTACCCCGCGTAGGGGAACTGAGAACCAATTCCTACACAGGTGCTTCTTTTGTCAGAGGGACCTCGCTTGGTGCCCTTGAACCTACGCAAGAGATAGAGTGGCCTTTTAGCATCACCTACATCGGAGAAGATGTTTAGCTCTATAGGTATGAAGGTGCTGGTGGGGAGCCTCTCATTCAAACGGATGTGCGCCCCTTTATCACTCTCTCCTCAAGGATTGTGATTCCAGCAATGATTTTTCTCTCCTGGGCAAGAGGATGCTGGCCAAGACGAACCTTCATTGGGCCCCTGGTGCTCTTCGTTTTGAGGGAAAACACCAATATATGCCAGGCTATAGCATTTAGACATTTGACATCTTCAATTCACATGCTAATACTCTGAGAGAATGTGAGTTAACCGCGGCATGCTATTGCTCAGCTGGTTATTATGAATGTTGCTCCAACACCATCAAAACTCTATCGGAGATATGATGTTATAAGACCAATAGATGGCATTTTGATAGAGGTGAGGCGGGAATCACCCTCCTGGACCTATATTTGGAAGGTGGCTTGCCCATGCTGGGAGATATGTATGAAGAGTTTGTACCCAAGAACAGGGCCATTTTTGGGGATCAGCCCATTAATGGCAAGCCAGCCAGTCCTGGTCTCCACGAGTTGTTTGATATTGACCAGCTCTTACCCTCGGAGACTAAACTCAAGTCTGAGAGGGTGCATTTTGAGGCATGAAGAGATTACTTCCACGGTGACCGCTAAGACGGTGAGGATACTAATTCGAGTGCCCTATGGGTGGATGAGGAACTAAGAGAGGAGGCAATCAAGGCCTCAAAGAGAGCAGTCACTCCTCCCAGAAGAGAGGAGAAGGGCCATGTGTACTAGGCCACATACCTGGTTCTTTTCTTGTGTAAGTTTGCTCTGCTGGGGGAAAGGGGATACATCATCCGGCCGGGTTGCTTGTATGTTGCTTGCATGATGGCTCAAGGGAAGTATTTTGCATTGGCTCAACCTATTTTGTGCAGCGTCTACCATGGGTTGGGGGCTATTGCGCACGACAAAGCTCCCTCAAAGGACTATAAGAGTGAGGTCTTAGCAGGCGAAAGGTTTCTCAAGTGTTTCATGATGAGCTTCCTGGTCCACTTTGTCTTTGGGTGGCTCTCAGCGTACTTTCCTGAGAAGAACACCATCTCGCATACTGCTGGTGCGTACGAGATAAACGAGAGTCTTGCGGAGGCCACTTGCTTTGACATGCTGAAAATTGCGGGGAAGAAGGCTATGTTTAGGGGGTCGAGGCAGGCTCACGAGCTTCTGATGG
Organism: Amborella trichopoda; assembly: GCF_000471905.2. The sequence continues at coordinate 4,862,445 of NW_006499810.1, forward strand.
ATGTCTCTTTCTTTACCAATGGGAGCCCCCTTCCCGTAGGCAGCCCTACTGATAAGGCATATATAGATTCTTTCTGTGAGGTCTACGATGGGTAGACCATGGAGACAAAGGAGGCCATGTACCTCGTAAGTGTGAGGGGCTGCATCCTTCCATACAGAGGCATGGGAGATAGAAAGATGGAGGAATTTTTCCCTCATCATTTCACACGTCAGCATGGCCTGAACCAAGGATGTTGTTTTATCATACGTTTTGAGAAGAATGTTTGAACGTATTTTTCAGCATCTTGGTCCCTAGTAGGAAGCAGGTCAATAAAAGCCTACAAACCAGTGGAAATTCTCGACAGTCTCAGAATGGACCCATAATTGGTCAGGATCTTCATCAACACTTCAAAAGACCACCTGCTGAGTGTCATCGAAATCAGACATATCTAAGGCAATGAACACAAATAAACAATTTTTGTAAAATTGGTATCTACCACCCTGAAATGGACCCTGTAACTATAGACATAATTTTGGTGTATCAAACAGTTGTGGGACTACCATTATTAGATATGGTACAATTGAAAACCCCTATGAGTCAAGTTTCGACTTAATCAGGCACTCTAAGACAAAGTTATGGGTAAAATATCGAAAAGGGGTAGGCCGCACACTATTCTTGTGTGGCCACCCTCCACTAAAACACCATTAAAGGTGGTTGTTTTCACATTCACAGGCAGTCACTTTCGGGGCCTATATCTTACTCGTTCCAAGTCGGATCGCTCCCAAATTTGGTGAGTGTGTTCGTCTCATCATGATGAACAATTCGATATGTGGTACGCCCCGTGAAGATGTCCGAGCAGAGAGAAAAGCTAAATGAAAGTCGCTGATCCATGAAGGAAGTTAAAGAAAATTCAGCAGCAGCACCCCTCGTTGGAGCAGTCAGAACACAACTCTCGTATACCCGATCGGCACAAAACCAATTGCATTCGGTGCATGTGGTCTGAGGCTATCTCTGGTCCAAACCTCGTGTACGATGAACAGTTGGATTCCACACATGAAGGCATCAAAGCTGCAATAAATTTCAGATCCCGGATTTCAAGATTTTGGCCGAAAACTCAAGACCACAAAATCTTCATCTGGACACGAAATTAAAATATGTTCGCTGCAACATGATCGTGACAACATGCTCAGTGTGATTCAATAATGAAATCACAAAGAAACATCAAAGAATGAGCACACAATCAATCCGAAGTGTTCAAGATTCATCCAAGATTCAAGTCTCATGATCATGGCTCAAAAACATGATTCATGGCTCGAAGTAGGTATCAAAATGATCGCCATGCTAAGCCCTACAATAAAACACTAATCTTTCGATCAAACGGGCTTCAGAACGACCTCAGGTCAGCCACAAAAGAACTCAAAATTTCTTGAGCAGCAGACAAGATTATTCTGGAATTCCACACATTGTAAAGCAAGGCCAAAGCAGTCCTTCTGCACCCATTTTTAGAATTTTTTAAAATTCAAATTAATTGTAATTATCGTCAATTCTACGTAGTTTTTGGGCATACACTCACATTTTTTCCCAATTCTATATAAAGAGGTAATGCCTCATTGTACAAAGGATGAATTCATTCTTCTTGGATCAATTGAAAAAATTCTGATTTTTGCTTGAGTTTGTGGGTACGTCTTAGAGAGGGAGAGAGGAGAGAGAAGAAAAAGCTCGGTACCCTTCAAGCAGGTAGCTTTCTCTCTCCTCCCCTCTTTTTCTATCGTACCCTCTTTCTCTCTCCTCTCCTCTTTCTCTCTCTTCATCTCTTCTCATCTCTATCTCTTTCTGTCTCTTCTTCTTATATCTATCTCTTTCTCTCTCCTCTCTTCTCATTCTATCTCTTTCTCTCTCTTCTTTTCATCTTTATCTCTTTCTCTCCTCTCTTCTAGTCTTTATCTCTTTCTCTCTCCTCCACTCTTCTCATCCTTATCTTTTTCTCTCCTCACTTCTCATCTCTATCTCTTTCTCTCTCTTCTTCTAATCTCTATCTCTTTCTCTCTTCTTCTCGTCTCTATCTCTTTCTATCTTCTCCTCTCTTCTCTTCTCTATCCCTTTCTCTCTGTTCTTCTCATCACTATCTCCATCTGTCCTCATCTAACACAACTGGTGAAGCCTACCACCGGTTGATTCTCTCTTTCTTCTGTCACAACTAGCAAAGCCTAACATCGGTTCGTTTTCTCTTTCTCTAGTCATAACCGATGAAGCCTAGCTCCGGTTGGTTTTCTCTTTTTCCTGCCACAACCGGTGTAACCTAGTGCTGGTTGGTTTTCTCTTTCTCTTGTCACAACTGGCGAAGCCTAGCGTTGGTTGGTTCTCTTTCTTCTATCACAACTGGCAAAGCCTGACGCTGGTCGATTTTCTCTTTGCTCTTCTTTCAGTCGGCGAAACCAAGCGCCGATTAGTTTTTTCTTTCTTTTGTCACAACTGTCAATACCTAGAGCTGGTTGGTTTCTCCTCTTCTATCAGTTGATGAAGCCTAGCACTGACTGGTTTTCTCTCTCCTCTTCTGTCAGTTGGTGAGCATCGACAGGTTTTCTCTCTCCTCTTTTATCAATCGACGAAGCCTAGCGTCGACTGGTTTCTCCCTCATCTTCTGTCAATTGGTGAAGCCTTTTGCTGATTAGTTCTCTGTCTTTCTTTTATCAGTCAGCGAAGCTTAGCACTGACTAAATTTCTCTCTCCTCTTTTGTTAGTCGGTGAAGCCTAATGCCGACTGGTTTTCTCTCTCCTCTTATAATAGTCGATGAAGCTCAGCACCGATTGGTTCTCTCTCCTCTTCTATCAACCAGTGAAGCCTAGTGTCGATTAGATTTCTCTCTCCTCTTCTGTCACAGTCGATGAAGTTTAGCACCGATTGCATCTCCTCTCTCTTCTCCTCTGTACAACACAGTTGGTGAAGCCTAGTGCCGACTGTGTTTTCTCTCTTTTCCTTCAAACACAGTCGGTAATGCTTAGCCCCGACTGTGTATTCCTTCTCTCTCTCTCCTTTATCCTCTCGTCTTTCATACTCTTCTCTTCCTTCTTCTCCTTCCTTATTTCTTTCCCTTCTTCTCTTCTTATTCTTTCGTCGTAGCCTTAATTCTGCCACTCCTTCGTTCGACTAAGAGGAATTGAGGTTAGCCTCTCATGGTAGTCCTCTCGTCTAGCCGTAATATTGTTATGCCAGTGTTCCATAGCTAGTTAGTATTGGTAAAGACGTTTAACAGTAATCTTGTGAGCCGATCTTAGTTTCGAAGCCCATTTTGCTACCACGTCAAGCCAATTATCCACCAACCTAGTCATTGCTCTAATCCTCTCGCTTTGTCGAATTCTTCTCTCCCCCATCTTCTTCTATTCTTCTTTTTGAAGGGTGAGGTCTGACCCACCTGTCTTATAACCTTTGCCATATATGTGTGTGATTGCAGAGAATAAGAAGAATACAAGACAAGGGAGGTGATTTCAAACCAGTTTTATTACTGGGGGGCTTTCTTCGTGATCTAATAGGGGGCCCACATGAGTCAGCCAAAGTAATTTCCAAACCCACCTATAAATTCCTCTCTCACTAGTTGGTAACACCTGCCCCCGTTCTTGAACGAGGTTCCCTAGAGAGTGATCTCAAAAAGTCTCAAGTCTTCCCTAGATACACGAGACGCGTGCCGCTCGATCCCCAATGGATTCGGAGGGCGAGATCAAGGCACCTAACCAGCTTGACGACTCTACTAGGAACTTATTACCACTTAGTCGGGTCGTTCTTGTTTGGCTAGTTTCTTCCTTTATTATCTGCTTTCATTGTCTTTGCACATTTTATTATGGCTTGCAAGTTTTGTAACCCATTTATTCGGATCGGGGATTTTCTTATCCCTGTATTCAAGAGTGTCCCTAGAGAACAAGTTCTTTCAACTTTGTTCCCAACCATCCTCTTGAGCAAAGACCACATGTCTAGCTCCCAGGTCTTAACTTCGACTGGTGTGAGGTGGGACTTAAAAATCCCTTGCTCCCCATCTCCTTGCTCTGGTGTGGGGCACCGCTAGCACTTATGTTGCCGCATACAGCATGCACCCAGCCACAGGTAAGTCACTTGCCAGTCGTGTTTCTGAAGTATACCGGAAGGCTACACAGTCCCATTCGGCAAAGGCAAACAAGCTATCATTGCATCTGTGGGTCGCCATAGGGCTAAACCCCCACATTTCTGCACCATTGGTGTCTATCCATAGAGGCTAACATGTCGAAGCAAAAACCCTACAGTCTCCATCCCTCACACACACCACAAAGCCTGTGGGTTACCCACTCGAGCCACACCTCGTGGCAACCCTCTGTTATCTCGAGTCCGTGTTCAAGATAAAACCTTCCAAGGCCAGGTCTTGCGCACGCTACTCATATGCAGCTCACTACTCGGGGCAACTCCATTTCCACGCCAACCCGAGTACACAGGAGATGACCTTCTCGTCCTCCTACTCTGCACACACAAGTGTGCCCTGTAAGCACAACAAAGGTAACACCCCAGGCTGGCAAGCAACAATAGTCGCACAATTAGGTAACCCCACCGGCCAATCTTGATTGGGGTGATTATTTCACCAGGCATAAGAACATGGTCTACCCCTTCGAGAAGGAATGGGCCCCTACACTGTTCTGGCTATTATTGGAACATAATATGATCCAGCTTCCAAAAGCCAAGTTCCCCGAGCAACTTGGCCTTGACCCTCATGCGAATTATTGTGCCTACCATTGGAGGATCAATCATCCCACAGATGACTGCTACAAGCTGAAATATATTATCGAGGGCTTGATTTAGAAGGGTCAGATAAAGCTTGAAGACTTAAAGAATGCCTTTAGGGCAGTCGAAGCCTCTCATGCTATAACTATCCAAGAGGAAAATGAAATGCTCGATATCCTTTACGCCTTCTTCATTATAATGCTTCAGGAATGCATAATCACACTGAAGCAAGCATGGCAACCTCGTCGCCCTGCTATGGGGACTGAAGATCGTTGGTGCCCATACCATCAGATAAGAGGCCATTACCAATCAGAATGCACAAGTTTCCTTAATATATTCGTAAACAAAATGGGGGAGTTTCAGGAGTTTTACAATCTCCCTTTAAATGACCTCCAAGTCAGTTCTCCATCAAGGAAAGGAGATCTCCCAAAGCAGGACCTTCTTATCAATGATTTAGACTTTGAAGAACCCTCAATTCCCCAGGCATGGATAGTCTACCATGGTCGAAGCAGACTCAAGTCTTTAATGCGAGAAGTAGTTCGTCAAGCTAGGGCTGTTCACCAGCCCAATGAGATGAATCAAACATCACCTCAAAGAACCAGAAAAGGACGGGCACTAAGGGCTACTAGCCGAAGAAACAAGACCGCTCAAACCATAGTTTCTCGGGCCCCTTCCTCCACTACCAATTTTACTGGACTTCGTTCCTGACACGATCTTTCTTCCTTCTTCATCCTATCAAGAAGACGTCCCTGTGTCATCTCCCACTCTGTATACGTCTAATGAGGGTGACGACACTAAAAGCACTCCTCAATGGTCTAAGCAAGGGAAAGACCTAAAAGCCCCCCAGCACCCATCTAACCTTGGTGATGATGTAAAAACTGCCCAGATCGATCTAATGAGGGGAACGACCTTAATAGTCCCCCACCTTCTAGCCTTTCTCCTCCTTCTGTTCTTGCTTTTCATTCTCTCTCTTCTACGTCCCCTATACGTACAACCTTGATATGTCTGGATTTTGAGGCTCTCGACTGAGAATTCGAAGGAATCAATATAAGCAGGACGCAGCGGAAACGATTGGGAAAGACCCTAGCACAGGCAGCAGGATTCCTAACATTTGCTGATGCCCTGGCAGCTAAAGTCAAGGTAAAGCCACCTTCTTCAAAGAAGCACAAGAAGTTGAAGCCAAAGAAACCCCAGTGGTCCCCTAAGCCTGACTTTGAGCGGAGACTGAGAGAGTCAAGAGGGCAAAGTTTCTACACTCAGGAGGCTTGCCACATGATACAAGTCTCTTAAGAACCAGCCGGCTCAGAACAAACACTTCAGGCATCCGTATGAATACCGTGTGATTCGTACGAATACACTCTTCACATCATTAATTGCTGAACCTCAATTTTCTTCTAACTTTTGAGATAAGTCTCTCCAACCTGACGTGTTTTCCACTTTTGAGGTTAACCTTTCCATCACTAGGTTAGAGAAAGGTGCAGAGATTATGATCCACTCTAGACCTCTATCAGAGGTAGAAATGTCAGGATCATGGGTCTCTGCACTTGAGGTTGATCGAAAGATCTCTAAAACTGAGGATGAAGAGTTGCAAGACGCTCCAGAAAAATGGGAAGAAGGTGGTCTAGCCACAGTTGACGAACTCGAGCAAATAAATCTTGGAGATGAAGTAGATCTCATACCCACTTTCATTTCAGCGAATATGTCTTCTGAAGAGAAACAAGTTTTCACTACTTTCTTGAAAGAAAATCGAAACGTCTTTGCTTGACACTATCATGAGATGCATGGTTTAGACCCTTAAGTAGTTGTTCACCATCTCGGCATCGATCTGACTATCAAACCCGTCAAATAGAAATCAAGAAGGTTCAGGCCTGACCTCCTGATGCAGTTAGACGTCGAGGTGACCAAACTCAAACGAGCAGGCCTTATTTGAGAAGTCAAGTACCCGAAATGGGTAGCAAATGTTGTTTCAGTAAAGAAGAAGAATGGTCAAATAAGAGTGTGTAATGACTTTTGTGATTTCAATACTGCCTGTCCCAAGGATGACTTCCCGTTGGCATTCACTGAGATGCTCATCCACTCTACAACCCACTGTCAAATCTTTTCCTTCATGGATGGATACTTTGAGTATAATCAAATAAGGATGGCACCCGAAGATGAAGAGGCCGCTGCATTCTTAATTCCAAAAGGGGTCTTCTGGTACACAATGATGCCTTCTAGATTAAAGAATGCTGGCACCACATACTAGAGATCAATGACGACCATTTTCAAAGACATGATGCACAAAGAGGTGGAGTGCTATGTAGATGATTGGGTGGTAAAATTCGAAGAAAAGGATGCTCACTTGAGAGACATTGAAAAGGTGTTCAAGCGGTTGTGCCTTCATAAACTAAAAGTGAACTAGCTAAAATGCTCTTTTAGGGTGCACTTCGAAAAATTCTTGGGGTTCATCGTCAGACATCGAGGCTTTGAAGTTGAGTCAGTCAAGATCAAGGCAATCCAAGAAATGCCGTCACCGACTACACTTTCAGAACTTCGCTCTCTTCAAGGGCAGCTGGCAAACATTCGCAAGTTCATCTCGAACCTCTCAGGTCACTATACACTTTACACACCTACTAAAGAAAGATACCCCATTAATCTGGGATGAAGCATGTCAAGCAGCCATTGACGACATCAAGCGTTATTTACTCAACCCTCTAGTGCTCTCCACACCAGTATTGGGAAAACCCCTCATTCTATATGTGATTGCTTTGAATGAGTCACTCGGAGCATTGTTGGCACAAAACAATGAAGAGGGAAAAGAGACTACATTATTTTACCTCAGCTGCAGGATGTAAGGGGCTGAGAAGAATTATCCCCCAATTAAGAAGATGTGTCTGGCCCTGATCTTTGCAGTACAAAAACTCGCCATTACTTGCTTCATCATGAGGTAAAACTTATATCGAAATCAGATCCTGTAAAGTTTCTCATGACACGCCCATGCTTGTCGGGACGCAATGCTAAGTGGGCATTTTTGCTGATGGAATTCGACATCACGTATGTCCCGCAGAAGGCCATCAAGGGCCAGGCCTTGGCTGACATTCTCGTAGCACACCCCGTACCGGTAGAATATCCTCTATCAAGCGACCTCCCTGATGAAGAAGTATTTTGTGCTAACCTTACTCTTGTGTGGGAATTATACTTCGACAAAGCATTCCAATAGGATTGAGGAGGTGCCAGAGTAGTATTCTTAAAGTCGAGAGTAGGAATATTGTCACTTTCTTTCTCTCTCGTTCAAGTTGGTTCTCATAATGAGGCAGAATATCAGACCTTTATAGTCGGATTTAAGATAACCTTCAACTCCGAGCAACTCAAGATCTATGGTGACTCTGAGTTGGTTATTCGATAGCTCAAAGGGATTTATGACGTGAGAAAAGCCACTCTCAAGCCTTACCACGATACTGCAAAATCCTATATGTCTCAGTTTGAGGATGTATCCCTGAGTCACATCCCCAAGAGAATAAACTCGCAGGCTGACGCACTTGCAAAACTCGGTGCTACAATTCAATTATCCTCATCAAGGCCCACACTTGTCTAGCTGGCAGAATGGAGACACATTGACTAAGAACTGAGCTCAATGCGGACGATGAGAGAAATATCTTCCCTAAGTGCCCTCCTTATCCATTTGGAGCACTTTTGTCAGCCAAAGAAGTAATCAAGACTTACCAAGCAATAGCTTAGAGTCAAGGAGATACGGGTCGGAATCAAGAACCAAAACTCTTTGACCCAATGTGTGTAGAAATTGAGTAGGTAGAAGATTGGAGAGAGCCCATCACCAATTTCCTAAAACATGGCAGGCTCTCGAAAGATCGTACCAAACGCAACAACATACGTCGAATGTTTATCAAGTATACCCTCCTTGATGGAGATGCTCTCTTCATACTGTCGTTTGACGGAATTCTTATTAGATGCGTCGATATCCAAGAAGCAAATAAGGTGTTATAAGAAGTCCACTCTTACATTTGTGGGCTAACCAGTTCGGTCCTAACCTCTATGAATGAATACGTAGGTTGGGATATTATTGGCCTTCCATGATTGTCGATTCTTTAAGCTATGCTAAAAAGTTCCAAGCATGCTAAATACACTCCAGCCTGGTTCACCAGCCTCCAGAGCCATTATACCCTATGGTTGCATCATGGCCCTTCTCACAATGGGGTATGGACATCGTAGGGGCTATTGACCCTCCTTCAACAATGGGCCATGTTTTTATCCTAACTGCAACATATTATTTCTCTAAGTGGGCTGAAGCGATCCCCCTTAAGCAGGTCTCGGGGACAGTGGTGGCCTACTTTGTTCGACATCATATCAAATATCGCTTCGGGGTGCCCGACCGGATTATATTTAACAATGGTCCTCAATTTAGGAGTCATCACATCGATCGCTTAGTTAACCAATTCGGTTTCGAATGAAACTACTCGACTATGTACCACCCTGGAGCGAATGGATTAGCTGAGGCTTTTAATAAGACAGTGTGCAAACAAAGTAAGTATCAAATACAAGGAAGAACTGGCATGAGAGCTTCCTGAAGCCTTATGGTCTTATCGCATTACTACGTGAAATGCTACTGATTACACTCCTTCTTCTTTGGTTTATGGGGGTGAAGCAGTTTTACCTCTCGAAATACAAATCTCTTCACTGCGAGTCGCTATTCCCCAAGGAATAACCGAAGATGAGAGAGTCAAGCTCCGGTGTCAAGAATTGGATGCACTCGATGGAAAGAGGTTAGAGGCTCATCAGAGCCTTGAACTCAACCAAGGGAGAGTGAAGAGGGCTTTCGACAAGTCCATCAAAGTCCATTCATTCACCCGTGGTGATCTAGTCTTAGCTGTCAAAAGGCATATTGTTACGCACAGCCAGCGTAAAGGGAAGTTTGAGCCTAAGTGGGAAGGTCCCTTTATGGTAAAAAAGGTCTCGCCCAACAGAGCCTATTTACTGACACATCCTGAAGGAGGGGAAGCAATGCCCCCTATCAATGGACGATACTTATAGAAGTAAAACCCATAATGCGTATTCAAAAGAATGGGACTCCACGCGAATATAGGTAAGATAGTCCAAACAAAATTGTAACTCTTTTTATTGCAGTAAAAATGAGTTACAAGTTTCAAGAGGCCCATTACTAGGGAGGTGTCAAGTCTCTTGTATCTGAGGATAAGAACACAGTTACAAACCAAAACTTGTATTGTCGCTCGTGCATCTGAGGATAAGAGGATGGTTATAGGCTAAAGAAAGGTCTTCCTCATGAAGAAGAAGCGAACCACTTGGAGAGTTAGCTTTAATTCATCTGATGAGTAAGTGGATGGTTACAGTCCCGAAGACAAAGCAAATCCGCTTCAAGAAGTTAGCCTCAGTCCATCCGACGTGTAACATACAAGCCAGATATCTCATCTGACGTGTATGTCAAATATACAAAGAAGGATTCATGCGACGTGTGCATCAAACAGACAAAGTAGGCTGCCCTGCCAAGGAACTGGCCTATGACGGAAAGCATACCCTGTTCACAGTGGTTGCCCTTCCACCGAACAACATGGAGGATTTAGCTTCCAACAAGTACCACAAGCGACACCCTACCATCATTCACCACTTTTTGCCAGCCCATGAACATCGCCATATGTAGCTCGTCACCAAGCACCGCAAATACCGCATATAACTTACTGCCATAAGCGAGCATCACTCTCCGCACCATGATAAGCTACACGTGCTAATGAGCACCGACTGAAGACAGCATCGGTTGTGTCCTCCAAAGGTCAGTGCCCGTTGTGCTCCTAACCCTTAACGTCCGTTTCCTTTCTTGAGGTTCAACGTCAGTTGAGTCAGCACTCCAAACCATTAGCGCCGGTTGCCCCAGCACCGGCTGCACTTCTATTAGCACTAAGCCTGTCTCGACTGTTCGCTTCCCGAGACTCCTCGTTTTCCAAGCCGAAGTTTTCGCACCTCCTTAATTTACGTACGAAAGAGGTAACCATACTCCTTCCCTGCGATGGTTCACCTCCACGACAGTTCACCTCCTCCAACTGTACACCTTACACAACGGTCTGACCGTTCATCTCCCACCGAAACTTCTCCTACACGACCAAAAAACATACTAAAAAACTATCTTGTCTATGTTTTTCACCTGAACAGCACCAGAAACTCATCGAAAACTTCTACAAACTTCCCATAAGTCCCTAGGAACCTCTGCAAAAGGCACTAACAAGGTCGAAAAGTTACCACAATCCTCGGGAAACTTCTTAAAAATTCTTGAAAAACTCCTAAGACGTGCGGAAATGCTCACAGTTTCACTTCTCTCCTCTTCTATCAAAAACTGCTGCAGCTGGAACCTCTTCTGTTTCTCAGAAAACTCCTCGAAGAACTCTCCTTTCTTGCTCCTTTCCCTGCAACTTCACCAACTTCTTGGCAAAGTCTGCACACCGAAGGTCTTCCTTGTAAAACCACCTGGGATTCAACTGTTTGCTGAGATCCTTCCCTGCAAAACCTTTGCTGGAGTCCCATTGCTTGCCAAAACTTCAACCGACCACCATCTCCTCACTGTTAAGAAAATTTTCGCTTACGTTTTTTTTTACACTTAATGAAAAAAGTAACGAAAAACGAGATTTTATCCCATTATAGAGACCACAATCCCTCAAATGCCCTTCACAAACTGGGAATTTCAGTCGCGTCCAAGGGAATCCAAGCGAAGATGAGTCGGGTCGGGCTTTTACTAGAGGCCCGAGGTAACTCTCATCGATCCATCCCCAGCGCCGTTTGAATTTGAAACAACCCTAGTGCCAGTTGAGGTAGCGCCGGGTGGGTTTTCAAAACAACCTTAGCGCCGGTTGACGTAACATTGGGTGTGTTTTTGAAACAACCCTAGCGTCGGTTGACTTGGTGCCGGGTGTGTTTCCAAACAACCTCAGCACTAGTTGATTTTGAACTGGGTGCGTTTTCAAACGACCTTAGAGCTGGTTAACTTAGCACCGGTTGTCTTCAAATAATATCACGGGTCGTTCACAGCGTCAGCTGAGTCTTTAACAACCCAGTGGTTGTTGTGTTTTAGAGAACTCATCTCCATTTGAATACTCGCAAGAAACCACTAGCGCTACATATGGCACCGACAGTATTTCAAGCAGCCTATTGTCACCTACTCCAAGTTGAAGTCTTGTGCATCCTATCACCTATCCTTAGTGTGGTTGCACCCAAGCCATGACCTATCATACCCAGTGATGTTACACCCAGATTTTTGTACCCAAACTGTGACCTATCATCCCTAATGGAGTCAGGAGCTATCCCTCATCCCCATAGGAGTCACACCCATACTGCAGCTCATTGTCCCCAGTGAAGTTAGGGTCATTCTTACCTCTTCAATTTTCGGTGGGTCTGTTTCACTCCAAGCCATCTTTCACCCTAGAGAGTATGCTTACCCCCCACTAAGCCTTAGTGAAGTCCGCTTTTGCTGGCCATCTTTCATTAAGACACCATATCCATCTGACCCTAAACTGCGTAGCCTCGGTCTGTGCTGCACAACCCTAAACTGCACAGGCTCGGTTCGTGCTGTATGACCCTAAACTGCACAGCCTCGGTCCGTGATGCATGACCCTAAACTGCACAGCCTCGATCCCTGCTGCCTGACCCTAAACTGCAGAGCCTCGGTCCGTGCTGCATGACCCTAAACTGTACAGCCTTGATCCGTTCTACATGACCCTAAACTGCACAACCTCAGTTTGTGCTGCTGCACAGCCTCGGTCCTTGCTACACGATCCTAAACTACATAGCCTCTGTCCATGCTATATGACACTAAACTGTACAGCCTCAGTCTGTGCTGTATCACCCTAAACTGCACAGTCATAGTCCAAACTATATGACCCTAAACCGCAGTGGAGGTCTAGTTGTACAACCTTAAATTGTAAGGTCCTAGTTGTATGACTTAAAATTGCATAACCACGGACTAAGCTACATGACCTTAAACTATAATGCACATCCTAACTGCATGAGGATAAAAGGCTCAACGCCATGGTCCAAACTATATGACCTTAAACTGTACGGTATTAGTAGTTGCAGGACCGTAAACTGCACGGTATTAGTTGTATGACTTTAAACTGCATAACCATAGTCCAGCTGTATGACCTTAAACCATAGTGCACATCCTGACCGCATGACGATAAACTACTTTACACAGGTCCCTGAGGTATGACCTTTAAATTTTGCCTCGACATACGTGCCCACACCTTTTACGTGTACTTTTCACGCAAACCTTCCCTAGCCTACTTGTTAGTATGCACGCGCCACCTTCATTATCTCCCCAGTGAGTTCATTTACTTCATCACCATACCTCATTCCCTAGTGAGTCTCACTCGTCCTCACAAAACAACGAACCATCCCGCTATCCATACTTGTTGTGAGTTAGTGCGTCACCATTGTCCACTCACTTTTAATACATCTCACAAAGGGAGCC
>NW_006499810.1:4875648-4928237 GCF_000471905.2 Amborella trichopoda
TCCACGGTCCCCCATTCATCACCACCACGGTTCAGCTATATGACCTTAACCCATAGTGCAGTCCAAGCCGCATGACATTAAACTATTTCGTACAAGTCTCGAAGGCATGTCCTTAAATACGCTTTTACAAAAAAAAAAAAGTGAAAAATAATAAGCATGGTGTATACCTTAACAAGGGAACGATATGAGTAAAAATGACGGACGGGGATGATCATGAAACCATGAGTAAAAGAGTTTCGTGAATAAAAACCGAGCAGGGTGAAACCCCGAAAGGGGATCGTGAGTACAAATGGATGAAAAGGGTGGACATAGCCGAAAGGTTATGGGTAAAAGAGCCCCAAAATAAAAAGAAGTTGGTAAAAATCGTCTCCACGGTGCCGCTTCCCAAGTTCAAGTGAAAATCAGTAAAGGATGCTTGGACTAATAAGCAGGTTGATGCCGCACTCGTCTTAACTAGCAACTTTAACCCTCACTCAAAAGAAGAAAATCCCTAGTGTCATAAATGCCAAGACTCCAAAAATATGAGCTTCAAGGAAAAGATTCCTACAGCTTGAGCTAGTTGCAAAAGGACTCGAAAGACAGAAGACTCGCTAAGAAGGCAAGACAAGTCTCATGAGGAAGAACATTATTCCCACGAGGTCACAAACATACTCTAGAAATAAATACTCCAAAGGTAAGAAATTGAAAAATCCAGGGGAGAACCTGCCAGAGACGTCAACTCGTCTAGCTTGCACTACTAAACCTTTGGGTTCAGCTAATAAAACTTGCTCCCGACTGGACTCGGTAGACGAGACCCATAGTGGTACTCTGAATGTCAAAAAAAAAACCTGGTGTAGCAGCAAACAATGCCCACCAAAGCAAACCAATGAACCCAGACCAAATGGGAACGATGCCCTTCCATACCCTCAATTGCCAAACATGCCTAATTCTGACTAACAAGGTCCGTACAAAATCCTCAGCTTCAGAATCACCAACAGTCCGCACGAGGGTGAGGACTTCAACAAGATCCCTCAAAAATGTCTCTTCTCCCCCTAAAGTCTGCACGGACGGGCCCGTGAAGAATGCATCCCTACGTCTGAGCAGCCTAGCGACACCATTACGTGAATCTCCTCGACGTTCATGTGGTCCTATGGCTAGGAAGAAAAAGTAAAAGCCAATGGAAATTTACCAAATGATTGTCTTTCTTTTTTCTCTTGAAGCACAACATTTGACGGGGCAAGTTGTTTGAACATATTTTTCAACATCTTGGTCCCTGGTAGGAAGCAGGTCAATAAAAGCTTACAAACCAGTGGAAATTCTCAAAAGTCTCAGAATTGCCTAGGAATTGATCGGGATCATCATCAGCATTTCAAAAGACCACCTACCGAGTTTCATCACAATCGGATACGTCTAAGGAAGTGAACAATAATAAACAATTTCAGCAAAATTGGTCTCTAGCACCCTGAAGTGGAACCTGTAACTAGATCCATACTTTTCGTGTGTCAAGCAGTTGTGGGACCACCACCATTAGATCTGGCACGGTCGAAAACCTTTATGCATCAATTTTTGGCTTAATTGAGCACTCTAAGACAAAGTTATAGGTAAACTATCGAAAAGGGCTAGGCTACACACTATTCCCATGTGGCCACCTTATACTAAGACACCATTAAAGGTGGCTATTTTCATAGTCACGACCAGTCAATTTCAGGGCCTATATCTCACTCGTTCTAAGTCGGATCGCTCCCAAATTTAGTGAGAGTGTTTGTCTCATCAATATGAACAATTCGATATGTAGTACGCACTGTGATGACTCCCGAGCAGAGAGAAAAACTAAATGAAAATCGCTGATCCATGAAGGAAGTTGCAAAAAATTCAGCAGCAGCACCTCTCTTTCGAGCAGCCAGCTCACGACGCTCGTATACCCGATCGACACGAAATCAATTGCATTAGATGCATGAGGTCCGAGGCTATCTCGAGTCTAAACCTCACGTACGATGAACAGTTGGATTTCACACGCGAAGATGTCAAAGCTACTGAAAATTCCGGCCCTCGAATTTCAATATTCTTGCCAAAAACTCAAGACGACAAAATCTTCATCCGGACACGAAATCAAGCTACGTTTCCTGCAACATGATCATGACAGCATGGTCAGTGTGATTCAATAAGGAAATCATGAAGAAACATCAAGGAACGAGCACAAAATCGATCCAAAGTTTCAAGATTCATCCAAGATTCGAGTCTCATGATCATGGCTCAAAAACATGATTCATGGCTCAAAATTGGTATCAAAATGATCGTGAGACCTACAAGAAAACAATCATCTTTCGATCAAATAGGCATCAGAACGACCTCGGGTCAGCGACGGAAGATCACGTAAGTTCTCAGGTAGTAGCATGGACTATTCTAAAATTCCACACATTGTTAGGTAAGGCCAAAATAGTCCTTTTGCACCCATTTTTAGAATTTGTTTAAATTCAATTAAATTGTAATTATCTTCAATTCAAGGTAGTTTTTGAGCGTACACCCACATTTTAGCCCAACCCTATATAAACAAGCACTACCTCATGGTACAAAAGATGGATTCATTCTTCTTGGATCAATTAATAAAATTATGATTTTTGCTTGAGTTTGTGGGTACGTCGTGGAGAGAGAGAGGAGAGAGAAAAAGGTCGATATCCTTCGAGCTAGTAGCTTTCCCTTTTCTCCCCTCTTTCTCTCTCCTCCCCTCTTTCTCTCTCTTCTTCTTATCTTTATCTATTTCTCTCTCTTCCTCTCTTCTCATCTCTCTCTCTTTCTCTCTATTCTTCTCATCTCTATCTTCTTCTCTCTCCTCCTCTCTTCTCATCTTTATCTCTTTCTCTCTTCTCCTCTCTTCTCATCTTTATCTTTTTCTCTCTTCTTCTCTGTTCTCATCTTTATCTCTTTCTCTCTCCTCCTCTCTTTTCATCTCTATCTCTTTCTCTCCTCTCTTCTCATCTTTATCGCTTTCTCTCTCTTCTTCTCGTCTTCTTCTCATCTCCATCTCTTTCTCTCTCCTCCTTTCTTCTCATCCCTATCCCTTTCTCTCTCTTATTCCCATCACTATCTCCATCGATCCTCTTCTAACACAATTGGTAAAGCCTAGCGTCGGTTGGTTTTCTCTTTTTCCTGTCACAAACGGTGAAGCCTAGCACCGGTTGGTTTTCTCTTTCTCCTATCACAACCGGTGAAGCTTAGTGCTTGTTGGTTTTCTCTTTCCCTTGTCACAATCGGCAAAGCCTAGTGCCAGTTGGTTCTCTTTCTTATGTCACAACTGGCGAAGCCTAGCGTCGGTTAATTTTCTCTTTCCTCTTCTGTTAGTCGATGAAGCCTTGCACCGGTTGGTTTTTTCTTTCTTTTGTCTCAACCGGTGAAGCTTAGAGTTGGTTGGTTTTCTCCTCTTTTGTCAATCAGTGAAGCTTAGTGTCGACTGATTTTCTCTCCTCTTCTATCAGTCAACGAAGCTTAACATCAGTTGGTTTTCTCTCTCCTATTCTGTCAGATGGTGAAGCTTAACATCAGCTCATTTTCTCTCTCCTCTTTTTTCAATCGATAAAGCCCAGCACCAAATGGTTCTCTCTCCTCTTCTATCAGTCAGCAAACCCTAGCACCGACTAAATTTCTCTCTCCTCTTATGTCAGTCAACGAAGCCTAGCATTGGATGGTTTTTTTCTCTCTTCTTTTGTCAGTCGGTGAAGCCTATCACCGATTGGTTCTCTCTCTCCTCTTTTGTCAGTCGGTGAAGACTAACACCGATTGGATTTCTATCTCCTCTTTGTCATAGTAAGCAAACCTTAGTGACAACCGTGTATCCTCGTCTTCTCCTCTCTCTTCTCCTCTGTACAACATAGTCGGCAAAGCCTAGTGTCGACTGTGTTTTCTCTCTCTCCCTTCTAACATAGTATGTAATGCTTAGCCCTGACTGCTCCTTCGTTCCCTCTCTTTTCTTTATCCTCTCGTCTTTCATACTCTTCTCTTCCTTCTTCTCCCTCCTTATTTCTTTCCCTTCTTCTCTTCTTGTTCTTTGCTCATAGCCTTAATTCTGCCACTTCTTCGTTCGACTAAGAGGGATTGAGGTTAATCTCTCATGGTAGTCTTGTCATTTAGTTGTAATGTTGTTGTGTCAGGATTACTTGGCCCGCTTTATTGCCACAATAGACTGACCATCATGCCTAGCTAGTAGGTATTGATAATGGCGTCTAGCTGTGATCCTATGAGCCGGTCTTAATTACCGAGCCCGTTTTGCTAGCACGTCAAGCCAAAATCCACCAGCCTAGTCACCTCTCTGGTCTTCTCGCTTAGATGAATTCTTCTCTCCCCCATCTTTCTTTTCTTCTTTTAGAATAGGAGTGCTTGTGTACTCCCATTAAAGAGGAAAAGGGTGAGGTCTGACCCACCTGTCTTATAACCTTTACCATATATAAGAATACAAGCCAAAGGAGGCGATTTCGAATAAGTTTTATTATTGAGGGGCTTTCTTTGTGATCTAAGAGGGTGCCCACGCTAGTCAACCCGAAGAAATCCCGAACCCACCTTTATATTCCTTTCTCACCTGTTGGTAACACCTGCCCCTGTTCTTGAATGAGCTTCCCAAAAGAGTGATCTCAAAAATGTCCCAGCTCTTCGCTCGGAACCCGAGACGCATGCCGCCCGATCCCCAAAGGATCTGGAGGGCGAGATCGAGGCACCTAACCAAAGAAGTATGGGAACAAGGGGGAGCTGCATGATCATGAGGCCCCTATGGTGAGTCGTGAGGCCGGAACCCGACCTTAATATGAGAATGGCGTGAGAGACTTGCCTTCGCCTCAAGGGGTTGAGCAAGTTTGTGATCCCCCATTACTGTCGTGTGTGTATCGTGACAGAGAGTTATTGGCGATGGTGGAACGTTACCAACCGCCTATACTGGTACTCCATGCACCCTTGGAACGCTATCAACTAGTGTCAAGCACGATGACATCCTTTCTTCTCTATAGTTTTTTAATTAAACTACTACATTGTCAACTGACGAGAGCTCACTAAGCCTCGTTCTTTAAACAAAGATGATGTTGACATGGAGTATCTATCTTTGAAAGATGAGACAATGTCTTTGTTTGATGACCACAGTTCCATCTTCGAGCGGACCAAGAGAGGTGCGGTCCCGGGTCATGAAGGAAGGCATGTCCTTGACCTGAACACCTTGATAGGGAGTGGGACCTACTTTGACCTAGCTGATAGGTCTTGACGTGGTCAGAGAGATCCCGCCATTACTGAGCGGGGAAGCGAACCCCTAAGAGAAAGGGAAGAGAAGTAAGGGGGAAGAAAGAGAAAGGAGACTAAGAGTCTCAAGTCTGTCCCTGTTGTTTTGAAGAGAGGTGCCCACGTGAGTAAGAAGCGCTTGTTCATTGCGAGCACGTCACCGCTGCTGCCACTTGTCAAGCATGCAAGAGTGGAAGCATGTACAGTCTCAACTCCACCTCCCGTAACATCCTCTCAGGCTCCAAAAGTAGAGCTAAGGACTACTATGACTCGACCCTAAAGGTCATGCTTGACCTTGTTCATCTTGAGGAGTGAGTTAAGAGGGACCTCTTCTATAGTAGAGGTGGTAGCGACACCTCTTGCAAGCAATTCCACTGGATCTCATGTGGGTTCTTTAAATAGTCCAGGATATTTTTATTTGAAGACATTTGTTAGCACCTTGGTCCCCAATGTGGAATATAGGGAGAAACTAGTCAATGAAGCTTAACAAACAGTGAAACTTCCGACAGTCTCAGAATGGCCCCATAACTGGTCAAGATCTTCATGAAGACTCTTAAAATCTTCCTACCAAGTTTCGTCACAATCCGACATGTCTAAGGCAGTGCAGATTGAGAAACAGTTTCGACAGAATTAGCCTCTAGCATTCTCAAATTGGACCCTATAGCTATAACTAAATTTTTAGTGCATCAAATTTCTATGGGACCACAGGTATTGGATCCGTCACGGTTGAAAATCCCTAGGGGTCAAATTTCAACTTAAACAGACATTCCAAGAAGAAGTTATAGGCATAAGAGCGAAACAGGAGGAGCCTCACACTATTCCCGTGTGGCCACCCTGTAACTCAACTGCATTAAAGGGGGGGCAGTCACGAACAGTGACTTTCGACGCTCATATATCATCCGTCTCAAGTCGGATCGTGCCCAAAATTTGTGAGCATGTTCATCTCGACAAGAATAGCGTTTCGATATGTGGCATGCCTCGCGACGGTGCCCGATCTTGAAGAAAAGCTAGAGAGAAGTTGCTGATTCGTGAAGAAAGTTAAAGGAAAATCAGCAGCATCACACCTCGCTCGAGCAGCTAAATCACGCTGCTCGCAAACCTGATCGATGCGAAACCAGTTCCATCACCTGCATAATGGGCTATCTCTAATGTGAACCTCGTACATGATGAATGGTCGGATTCCACACACGAAGCCGATGAAATGACTGTAAATTATGAGGCCGAAATCCAGATTCCGACTAAAACTCCCAAGTTGCAAAATCTTCATCCGGACACGGAATCGAGCTGTGTTTGTTGCCATGCGATCGTGACGGCATGTTCAGTGTGATCCATCAAAGAAATCATAGAAAAACATCAAGGAACGAGCACACTATCGATATTAAATTTCAAGATTCATCCAAATTTCAAGTCATATGATTGTGGCCTAAAAGAATGATCCATGGCTCAAAGTTGGTATCAAATTGATCACCATGCAGAGCATTACAAGAAAACAATCATCTTTCACTCAAAGAGGCATCAGAACAACCCTAGATCATCCATGAAAAATCACGCACGTTCTTGAACAGCATAAGGACTGTTTTGGAATTCAACAAATTGTTAGGAAGGGGCAAATCTGTCATTTTTCACCCTATTTTCTTATTTGTTTTAATTCAATTAAATCTTTATTTTCAGCAATAAGGCTTAATTTTGATCAATCCATCCATGTTTGGGCACAACTCTATATATACCACGTACTATCATTGTACACAAGAAGCTTGAACCCTTTGCTAGAAGAGAATTTTTAATTAATAGAATTCCCTTTCTTTCTTATAGTTGGGTCTGGTTTGGAGAGAGAGAGGAAGGAGAGAGAAACTTTTGGATCGGTACCCCTACGCTCAAGGTAAAGGTTTCTCTCTTCTTTTCTTTTCTTTCTTTTTACTCTTCCCTTTCTTCTTCTCTCTCTTCTTTTCTTTCTTCTTCATCTTCTTAGCCTGAGCTTCTCTCAGAGGCCATGCATAACAGTGGTAGTGTCGTGCATGCCTCTTCCCTTCTTTCCCCCTCCTGTGGCTTCACAGGTCATGCATGGCGATGGCAGCGCCATGTTCAAGTTGTCTTCTCTACCTATTCATTCGTCTCTGCCTCTCCACGAGAAGCACAGACGGCGATGCCTATTGCCATGAGTAGGGCTCTCACCTTTTTGCATTCCTATAGCAGACGACAATGCCCATTGCCGTTCGCAAAGGGTCACGATAATACCTATACCCGTCTACTGGCTTCTCTCGCACCCTCTACCTATCGCAAGACGGCGATGTTTATCGCTGCCTGTAAAGGGTCTTGACGATGCCTATCACAGTCCGCGAGCGTTCTTCGTGCTCTCGGTGCCTATCACCGTTCGCGATCTTTATTCGTGCACTCAGTGCCTATTGCCGTCCTTGATCTTTATTCGTGCGCTCAGGGCCTATCGCCGTCCATGAGCTTCTTCGTGCACTCGATGCCTATCGCAGTCCACAAGC
The DNA here is from genome assembly GCF_000471905.2 of Amborella trichopoda. The sequence continues at coordinate 4,883,373 of NW_006499810.1, forward strand.
TTCCTTCATGCGCTCAGTGCCTATCACCGGGCGCAGGCTACTATCTGTGTCCCATGACTATCGTCATGCGCTTCACAAGAAGCTGTCATCGCCTGCAAAGGGATGTGCTACCGTCTTGCGTTTCCCATGGCAATGTCTAATGCCGCATGTAGTTCACTGTTTGTCCCCTTTTACCGTGAAAAGCTGTGTCTAGCACCGGGACCTCCTCTCTTTGTCGTCTCGTGCCTTCTCCTCAATCTCTTCCCTCTTCACTTAGCAGAGGGTAGACTCGATCTAGCGTTGCCACAACGGTCTGGCTGTCGAGCAGCATTGTCATTGTGTTGGTCCTAAGTATCATGCCCATTTTTCTTCCACACCAGATTAGGACCGTCATATCGACCTTAGTTTCGAGTAATATTGTCGTCGTATCGGTCTAGGTTATCGTGTCAGTCTTGGTACTACTTCGAGTCAGTCATTGAAGTGATCCAACTATCACGCTAGTCCCATCTCCTTGTCGAGTCCCCTCTTCTTTTCTCCTCTCATTCAAACCCTCTTCTTTTCATCACCCTAACTTTTCACCTTCTTAGCCATGTGAAGGTGCATTTTCCTAAGACAAGGGTGGGTCGTTCAACCCACTCGTCTTGCAAATTTACCATAGCAGTGTTGTGCAAAAAACAAGGAGATCGCAGGTCAAGGGAGACAATTTCGAACTAGCTGAAGTAGTTGGGGGGCTTTCTGTTGTGATCTAAGAGGGCACCCGCACGAGTCAGCCCAAGTAAGTCACGGACCCAGGTGAGGTTGGTCCCCACCTCACATCCAAAATTCGTCTCTCACTAGTTGGACACCTGCCCTTGTTCTATGGATGAGGTTCCCGAGAGATTGATCTCAGGTCCCGGGTCTTACAAACCCTAGACACATGTCACCTGAGATAAGATCAAGGCACCTAACAAGCTTGGCGACTCCACTGGGGACTTATTACCCCTTTGTCGATTCGCTCTTGTTTGATCAGTATCACATTTTACTTTCTGCATTACATTCTATGGCCTCTGGGTTATTCAACCAGTTCATCCGAGTTGGGGATTTTCTCATCCCTGCACTCGTGACTGTCCCAGGGGTGCGAACTACTCAAGCTTCCTTCCGTACACTCCTTCTGGGTCAGGACTCACAGTCCGGCTCCCATTCTTTCTTGGATTGGTGCGAGAGGGGACTTAAAGGTCCCTGACTCCCCGCTTCCTCGCCCTGCACCCCTTGCATTGGTAACACATCTTCTACCACACACAGCACGCACCCCGCTATTGGCAAGTCCCTTGCCAATCATAGTGCTGGGGTACAACGGAAGGCTGCCCAGACCACTTCCTCAAAAGGCAAGCAGGTTGCCATCACTCTTGAGGGTCGCCGTAAGGCAACCCCCATACTCCTTCACCACTCTGAACCTCTACACCTTGAGGCTCAAAACACCGAGGTGCGTGGTCCATCCAACACACACTTAAAGGTGCGTGGTCCATCCAATAGAGCTACACCTCGTGGAAACTTTCATGCTGCCTTGAACTCAAGTCCAGGGCTAAGCCGTCTCCGACCGAAGATGCGTTTGCATCCCACAGCTCGGGGCAGCACCTGTTCTAAGCCACCTCTAATATACGGGGGTCAACCACTTTGCCCTCCTTCTCAGCACACACGGCTTCACCTTGTGATAGATAGACTTCTATTTGGTCCCTCAAAAACAAATGCTCGTGGGTCTCGACCTTCTAAGGCCGAACTAGTTGATCGATCCCAGACTGACCCTCAAGTCACCCGAACGGCTAACCCAAAAGGTGCACACGCACCAACTTTGCAGGTTCATTCCCGACCCTGACTCAGGCGAGGTCAGGAACCAGTTCCTTCTTCTATCATTCTTCTTTCACTAGGCAAGCACCTCGAGACCTGATACTCAAAGGTTTTTCCTAATAGTACCATCTTGAGTCAGCCACCTCAGGTCAGGCATGCACCCGGGCATCACAAGGGAATCCAGGGCAATGGCCTGATGTCAAAAAGAAGCCTGCAGGCTCCAAGGCAGCGATCCAGGTTACCCCCTGTCCTTGGACCCCACTCTCTGCTCTAGCTAATAGACACAGCCCTGACATGCTTAAGAAAGATGGAGCAGTCCAAATCTCAGGATCAGTTCTAGAGTGAAGTCCATAGTAGCCTCAAGATTAGGCAGAAGAGAGGACTGTAGATCCATATCAGAGGAGCCTCAATGGCAGTTGAGGTCAACACCCTCGGTGACCTCCTGCCTCATAATCCATTTTCCCCTCTTCAGAGTTCATAACCTGAGCACGTCCAAGTATATTGCTTGGTGATCACTACCCAGAAGCCACGGTCTCAGGACCGTCAAGAACCGATCCTCACAAGGTCGGCGTGCAAGGTTCGAGTCCAGTTGGGGCATGCTGAGCCCCTGTAGACCGATTTGCCTCCTACGACTCGCTAACCCTGGCAGTCCACTACTCCACCTGGCTCTAACCTTCCAGAAGAAATGGTCAGTGTCAAGGTGATCAATGACCCGGATGATGCTCAAGAAGAGCGAATGAATAGGTTCGAGGTAATGATGCAGTCCATCCACGAAATGATGGAACGCCTAAAAGCCTTCAGGTCTCCTTCTTCTCACCATGAGATTGATTCCCCGTCTGGTGAAGGCACAGTTCCTAGAAAAACTCCCCCATGGGTCTCCCAAGATAGCTCTGCTTCCTCCATGGTTTCTTAAGCTGATATGGACGCCATAGTAACCCACAGTCTTAAGAACAAGGTCCCAAGCATGTAAGAGGTGCCGTTCTATCAGAATCCATGCCCTTCGTATATCGATCAGGTGTCGTTTCTCTCAAACCACCAAAAAGAGAAGCTCCCCCTATTCAACGGTACTTTGTACCCTCAACAGCGTACTGCTCACTTCTAAGCAGCTTGTCGAGAGATGGCAACTGAGGGGCGACTCCTCCTACGTAAGTTCGTCGAGACCCTCGAAGGTTCAGCCTTCCAATGGTGTGCTCGGTTGCCTTCAAACTCGGTGCACACATGGTAAGAAATGGAGCACTTGTTTTAGCGATGCTTTTACAAAGTCCAAAGGAACGTGGAAACCATCGAGCTTGTCACCTTGACTTAAGACCCTTGGGAACCGGTTGACAAGTTCATAGCCCGATGGAGAGAGTTGGCAACCTTTCATGCTACTCCCATGACTGAAAAAGAAGCAGTTCAAATCAGTATACGGAATATACTCTCCGAGATCGCCCTGCATGTCGAGGCCTCCAATCCACCCTCCATGTTAGAGCTCATCTCTAAAGCAGTTCATATTGAAGGTTTGCCCAAGCACCATGGTGAATCATGCCAACAACCCTTTGGCTTGAACTCCCGCTCCAACAATCGAGGCAACTAACAAAAAGTGGTGATCAGTGTCGCTGTCATCGTGACTGACACTAAGAACACCACCCCTCAAATCGTGAACCTCTCTAAGGTCTCAGGCCGGGGGCAAGCAGTAGTCCTATACAAACGTTGCACCTCTTAAAAATATTAATCAAAGTGACTACTTGATCCAACACTAGAACAAGGTGTATCCTTTCGATAAGGAGTGGGTTCCTGCACTGCTTCGGCTACTACTGAAGCAAAATATGATCCAGTCACTGGAAGTCAACACTAAAGGACAAGCTGGATAGGAGACACATGAGAGGTACTGCGCCTATCACCTGAAAGTAAGCCACCCCACATAGGACTGCTATAAGCTCAAAGACACTATCGAAGCCCTTATTAATAAGGGTCAGATAAAGATCGAAGAATTAAAGAAAGCATTCGGGGCAGCTAAGGCTTCTCACATAGTGACAATCCAAGAAGGTGACGAGGCACCCGCTATCATCCCTGCACTATTCTCCATAATGTTTGAAGAAGGACTTGTCATGCCCAAGCCGAAAAGGTAGCCCAAGTTCCTACCTGCAGGAACTGAGAACTTCTAGTGCGCGTACAACAAGACACGAGGCCACTACTTAAGCGAATGCATCGGCTTCCATGTGCTCTTGGCAAAGAAGATGTGGCAATGTCAGGAAGTTCATGGTAACTCAGAAAGACACCCTCAATTCCCTCTTCCACTAGTGCAAGAAGAGTTCCCGACACAAGCCCCACGAAGTCCCTAAAGCGTGAGGCAATCCACCGAGCCAGGGTTATTCATCAGCCGATGGGATGAACCAAACCCCTCCTCAGGGTTCCAAAAGGAGACGAGCACCCAGGTCTGCTCGTCGAAGGAATCGTCTTGCTCAGTCACTAGTCGAGGAAGAATTTCTCAAGCCCCTTCCTCCACTGCCAACCTTACAGGACTTCATCCCAGACCTAGCTTGCCTTATCCTATCGTCCAAACAGACGGACGTCCTTGAGTCATCAACAGCTTGGGAGTCATCCAATGCAGGTGACGACGCTAAAAGCACCCCCCAACGGTCAAAGCCGGGAAAAGACCTAAAATATCCCGTGCACACATTCAATTTTGGTGACGATGTAAAAAGCTACCCGAAACATTCCAACTCTTTTTCTCCTCCCTCCTCTTCTATCTCTTCACAGGTACAACATGATAATGCCCAAACTTCGACACTCTAAACAGAGAGGTCGAAGGCACCAGCCTTAGTAGGTCATAGCGGAAGCACTTATGAAAGATGCTAGCCTAGGCGGCTAAATTCTTGACAATCGTTGCCACCCTTTCAACCCAAACCAAAATCGTGCCATCCTTAAGAACCTCTTCCAAAGAGGCCTTTCACATAGTGTAGATCTTGGAAGTACCATCCAGCACGATGCAAATGAACCTGAGATTGGAGAAGAAGCTACAGCCCACACCTCAAAGCTCAAGGTCCTCAAGTTTCCTTATCCTTCACTTCTCCCTAAGCCTCAGCCTCAAACCTCTACATCTCTAATACAAATACCTTTTGCCTCCCCCACAACCCTTCGGGTTTCTCTGAAAACACTTCTCCGTCTGTCAGGAGCCCTATCAGACCCTGTCCCTTCCCCTTATCGATAGCACGGAATATCGAAAGAACCATCAGAATACCCAGAAATATTTCATGTGACCCAGCGGGTTTCCCTTCTCCCTTCTTCACACCCAGTGACTCACTGAAATTTCACTGTGCTTCCGATGAGCCCCGTGTTGCTCCTCCTTCTTCTATTCCGATAACTAGAGGATGTTAGAGCCCCCAGACCCTTTTGGAACCTGCTTGCAATGGCAAAACTACCAAAAAAGCACTCGAAATCCGACAAAGAACCACTATGACTCTTGTAGCTTCACTGAAAAGGTCTCGATGAAGCTCTGAGAAGCCCTGTTCGCTCCTTAGAAAGCCTTGGCACTCTCCGAAAGCACTCACAAGCACTTTGCGAAGGCCCACAACCTGCTCAAGCTTGCCAAAAAGCTCTTGAAGGCCTGGGTACTGCAGATTTTGGCCGAGAAAACTCTAGTTGGGAAACTCTTGATGGAAGCTTCGACTCTCTCTTTAAAAAACTCTTCGATAGTTTTGTCCTTCGATAAAATAGTAAAATGGGGTTTTTCCCCCTTTATACTCAGCAGTGCCACAAACTACCATTCACAAATTTGAAATGATGCTCCAGTCCCCAGCTTCTGACGGTAATAAGACCAAGTCGGGGCAGGTCAAGCTCGAGACCCTAAAGGGTTATTGTCGTGCTCTTCACCCAAAGGCTATCGCCGCACGTTTCGTCAAGGATCTATCATCACGTGCCTCGTCAAGGAGCCATCGCTGCAAACTTCATCAAGGAGCTATTGTTGCGCGCTTTGTCAAGGAGTTAATGACGCACACCTCACCAAGTGGTTAACGTCGTGTGCTTCACTCAAGGTCTAATGCCGTGTGCATCATCCAAGACTTAGTGTCGTGCACATGCCATGGCATTCCCATTCGGGCCATCATTCAGGCTCCTCAGGAAGTTCATTCTTTGCACCACAGCCTGTCATCCCTAGGGAGTCAAGTCTCCAATAACGGCTCTATTCCCCATGGAGCCACATTCCCTACCCATCACCACAGTTTGTGATGCATGACCTTAAATTACATAGCCTTGATCCATGCTGTATGACTTTAAACTGTACAAACATGGTCCACGCTGCATGACCTTAAATGGGCATAGCCTTGATCCGTACTGCATGACTTTAAACTGCACGGCCATGGTCCGTGTTGCATGACCTGAAACTGCATAGCCTTGGTCTATGCTGCATGACCTTAAACTGCAAAGCCTTGGTCCGTGCTGCATGACTTCAAACTTCATAGCCATGGTCTATGCTGCATGACCTTAAACTGCATGGCCATGGTCCGTGCTGCATGACCTTAAACTTCAAAGCCTTGGTCCATGTTGCATAACCCTAAATTGAATAACCTTGGTCCATGCTACATGACCTTAAACTGCATAGCCTTGGTCCATGCTGCATGACCTTAAACTGCACAGCCATGGATTAGGTGCACAATCCCAAACTGCACCGTCCAAACTATATGACATTAAACTGTAGCAGAGGTCTAGTTGCACGACGTTAAACTGCATGGTCCTCATTGCATGACTCTAAATTGCACAATCATGGTCCAGCTATATGACCTTAAACCATAGTGCACGTCCTAACCGCATGACGTTAAAAGGCTTAGCACCATGGTCCAAACTATATGAACTTAAACTGTAGCGATGGTTTGCACGACCTTAAACTACATGATCGTAATTGTATGACTTTAAACTGCATAGCCATGGCCCAAGCTACAAGACCTTAAAACCGTAACGCACGGCGCGACAAATAGTCCATACGTATGACTTTAATGGTAAGATGGACAACCTCTTCGCTAGGTGTATTTCATCAACATCCCTAGTAGAGTTAGGTGTATGCCAAAATAAAAACGGGTTGCACTCACCCCTTCAATCCTCAGAGGGTCTGTTTCACACCAACATCCCCCAATAGGAGTCACATGCCTATGCAACCCACTATCTCCAGGGAGTTCGGGTCATTCTTATCTTTTCAACCCCCAGCGGGGTTGCATCTGTGCTCTAGCCTGTCATTCTCTGCAGAGTTACATGCACACTATTACTCCTCGTCCTCAGGGAGCACACTTACCCTCTTAGTCCCCAGCAAAGTTTACTTCCGTTTACCACTCCTCGTAGGGCCACCATCTTCTTCTAAATCTCTCTGCTTGTGTAAAGCCTTAACTATCTTTATCCCAAGGGAGTCAGATAGTTATCCACAAACATATCCCCCATGCAGCTTCACCTACATGGCGACCCACACACTGGTCCATGCTGCATGACCTTAAGCTGCACAGCCATGGTCTAGGTGAATGACCCTAAACTTCATGGTCCAAACTATATAACTCTAAACTGTAGCAGAGGTCTAGTTGCATGACCTTAAACTGCATGGTCATAGTTGCATGACGTTAAACTGCATAACCATGGTCCAAGCTATATGACCTTAAATCATAGTGCACGTCTTTGTCGCATGACGTTAAACTGCTTTTCTCAGGTCCAGGAGGATGACCTTAAAGATGCCCCCACACATGCGCACACACCATTTACGTGCATCTTCATGCACACCTTCCCTAACCGACCCGTTATGTGTGCACCACCTTCACTGCTTCCCCAGTGAACCCATTCACTTCACTACCATCATCCATCATTCCTCAATAAGTCTCACCCATGCTCACAAAATGGCGACCCATCTCTCCATCCATACTCATCATCAGTTAGTGGGTCACCACTTTTCACCCACCTTTCATACATCATCCATCTTTCATAAGTAGCCTCGTGCCACTCGCAAAGTGAATCAAAACCGCTATCATACTCACTCCATGGCCTCCACAGACTGTCATTCATCACCACTACGGTCTAGTTGTATGGCCCTAAACTATAGTGCATGTCTTGACTGCATGATGTTAAAAGGCTCCACACAGGTCTTGAAGGTATGACCTTAAACATGCCTTCACAAAAAATAACGGGCATGGTGTATACCTGGACATGGGAACGCCATGAATAAAAATGACGGACGGGCATGGTCACGAAACCCTGAGTAAAAGAATTCTATGAAAACAAAAACCCACGCACGGTGAAAACCCCAAAAGGGCACCGTTAGCAAAAACAAATGAAGGGGGTGGATATGGCCGTAAGGTCATGGGTAAAAGAGCCCAAAAATAAAGGAAGTTGGTGAAAACCATCTTTACGGTGCCACTTCCCCTGTTCAGGTGAAAACCCTCAAAGGGCGCTTGGACCAACAATATAGGTTGACATAGCATCACAGCCTCAGCCAACACCCAATTGCCAAACCAAGCATAATTCTGGTTAATGAGGTCTACGCAAAATCCTCAACTGCCAATATCTAATCACAACTCAAAATGGCTCACCCAAGAGTGAGAGCCTCATAAGATCTCCCACACTTCACCTCTAAAAACAAGAAGAGTCCTTAAAGGTGAGGATGACGACCAAAAGATCCCTCCAAAATGTTAAAGATCCCCATAAAGGTAAGAAACTGACAAAGCCAGGGCCCAACTTGTCGAAGACTTCAGGGTTATTCCTCGCCATGAGATCGCCTTTCCAAAAACCTTTCTTAGTCGACGGGTCCCGATCCTTAGGATAGGCCAATAAAAAGCCCCCGACTGGATCTAGTAGGATGGGAACCAAAGGTCGCCTCGCCATAGGTCCCCCCAGCCGACAGGCCCTGATCTTTGGGATAGGTCAGAAGGCTCTGACTGAACCCCGATGGATGGGACCTACAGAGATACCCTGATCATTAAAAGCAAATCTGGTGCCGCAACATACAACGCCAACCAAAGGTTCATAACACTTGGCTGGCAGATAGGTCCGATTCTGACCAATGAGGTCCCTATAAAATCTCCAAGCTGTTAGAATCACAAATAGTCCCTTGAGGGTGAGGACTTCTACATATCCCTCAAAAGTCTCTTCTCCCCCAAAGGTCTCCACGGAGGGACATGTACATTGCATCTAAACGTCTGAGCATCCTTTCTGAATGTTGTCCCTCTCGCTTCCCTCAAAGAACAACATTCAGTAGGGCAAGCTGTTTGAGGACATTTTTCAGCACCTTCGTCCCTAATGCAGAATTAAGGAGAAACCGGTTAATGAAGCCTAACAAACAGTGGAAATTTCAACAATCACATAATTGTCCTAGAACTGGTCTAGATTTTCATGAGGACTCCTAAAAGTCTCCTACCACTTTTTTTTGCATTTTGATATGTCTAAGGTAGTACAGACTAAGAAACAGTTTCGATAGAATCAGCCGCTAGCGACCTGAAAATGGACCCTATAACTAGAATTATATTTTTAGTGTGTCAAATTATTGTCAAACCATCGCCACTGGATCTAACACAGTTGAAAACCCATAGGGGTCAAATTTTAGCAAAAATCGACATTTCAAGAAGAAGTTATAGGCGAAAGAACGAAATAGGAGGAGCCTCATGCTATTCTTGTGTGGCCACCCTACAACTCAACTCCATTAAAGGGGCAGTCACGAATAGTGACTTTTGATTCTCTTATCTCACCCGTCTCGAATCGGATTGCACTCAAATTTTGTGAGCATGTTCGTCTCGACAAGACGAGCATTTTGATATGTGGCACACCCCACAACGATGCTTGAGGGCAAAGAAAAGCTTGAGAGAAGCTGCTAATCTATGAAGAAATTTGCAGGAAAATCAGCAGCATCGCACCTCACTTGAGCAGCCAAATCGCGCCACTCGCGATCCTGTTCGACGCAAAACGAATTTCATCATGTACGTAAGGTCTAGGGCTTTCACTAGTCCAAACCCCTTACATGATGAATGATCGGATTCCACACATGAAGCCAATGAAGTGACTGTAAATTCCAACGCCAGAATTCCAGATTCTGATCAAAACTCCAACGTTGCAAAATCTTCGTTCAGACACGAAATCGAGCTGCGTTTGTTGCCACGAGATCGTGACGGGATGCTCAATGTGATCCATTGAAGAAATCATTGAAAAACATCAAGGAACGAGCACACTATCAATCCAAAGTTTCAAGATTCATCCAAATTTCAAGTCACATGATCGTGGTCTAAAAGCACGATCCATGACTTGAAGTTGGTATCATATTGATCGCCATGTCGAGCCCTATAAGAAAACAATCATCTTTCAATCAAATGGGCATCAGAACAACCTTGGATCATCCATGAAAAATCACGCACGTTCTAGGGCAGCACATGGACTATTTTGAAATTCCACAAATTGTTGAGAAGGGGCAAATCTGTCATTTTACACCCTATTTTCCTATTTCTTTTTATTCACTAAATCTTTGTTTCCAACAATTAGGTTTAATTTTGATCAATCCACTCATGTTTGAGAACAACTTTATATATACCACGTACTACCATTGTACGCAAGAGGCTTGAACCCTTCGCCAAAAGAGAATTTTACTTAATAGAATTCCCTTTCTATCTTATTGTTGGTTCACGTTTGGAGAGAGAGAGGAAGGAGAGAGAAACTTTTGGATCGATACCCCTAGGATGAAGGTAAATCTTTCTCTCTCTGCTTTTCTTTTCTTTCCTTTTACTCTTCCCTTTCTCCTTCTCTCTCTTCTTTTCTTTCTTCTTCTTCTTCTTCGTCTGAGCTTCTCTCAGAGCCCATGCACGGCAGTGGCGGTGTCATGCATGTCTCTTCCCATCTTTCCCCCTCCTCTAGCTTCACAGGTTGTGCATGGTGTTGTCTTCATCACTGCTTCTCCGTAAGAAGTACAGACAGTGATGGCTATTGCCGCTCACAGGGGTCTCACCCTGTTGTGCTCCTATCACAAACGATGATGCCCATCACCACCTGTAAAGGGTCGTGACAATACCTATTACCGACCACTAGCTTCTTTAGTACCCTTTGCCAATCTCATACAGTGACGTCTATCGTTGCCTGTAAAGGGTCTTGGCGATACGTATCACCGTTAGCGATATTTCTTCGTGCACTCGGTGCCTATCACCATCCGCGAGCTTTCTTCGGGCGCGCGGCGCCTATCGCTATCCGCAAGATTTCTTCATGCTCTTAGTGCCTATCGTCGCCCATGAGCTTTCTTCGTGAGCTCGGTGCTTAGTACCGACCACAAGCTTCCTTTATGCGCTCGGTGCCTATCACAGTGCGCAGGCTCCTCTTTATGTCTCACGACTATTGTCGTCTGCTTAACAAGAAGCTATCGCCGCCCACAAAGGGACATACTGTCGTCTCGTGTTGCCCACGGTGATTCCTTATGCCGCATGTAGTTCACTATTTGCCCCCTTATGCCACGAGCAGCAGTGTTCAGCATCATCGAGACCTCCTCCCTTTACTGTCTTGTGCCTTCTCCTCTCTTCGCTTCTCACTTGGCTGAGGGTAGACTCGGTCCAGTGTCACCATAGTGGTCTAGCTGTCAAGCAGTATTGTCGTCGTGCTGGTCCTAAGTACCATGCCCGTCTTACTGCCACACCAGATTAAGATAGTCATATCGACCTTAATTTCAAGTAGTATTGTCGTCACACCGGTCTGGGTTATCGTGCTCGTCTTGCTACCACTCCCAATAGGCGATTACACTGATCCAGTTATCATGTTAGTCTCGTCTCCTTGTCAAGTCCTCTCTTCTTTTCTCCTCTCATTAAAACACTTTTCTTTTTAGCACCCTAGCTTATCACTTTCTCAGCCATATGAAGGTGAATTGCCCTAAGACAAGAGCGGGTCCTTCGGCCTACTTGTCCTGCAAATTTACCATAGTAGTGTTGTGTAGAAAACAAGGAGATTGCAGGTCAAGGGAGGCGATTTCGAACCAGCTAAAGCAACTGGGGGCTTTTTCTCATGATCTAAGTGGGCACCCGTGCGAGTCAGCCCGAGTAAGTCATGGACACAGGCGAGCTTGGTGGTTTGGTGCCTCGATCTCGCCTTTCGGATTTAGATGATCTGGCGGCACGTATCTCAGAGCTTTAACGAACCCAAAATTTGAGATCGCTCTCTCATAATCTTGCTCAAGAGCAAGGGTAGGTATATCAACTGATGAGAGAGGAATTTAAGGTGGGTGTAGAACTTACTCGGGCTAGCTCGCTTAGGCGCCCTCTTAGATCACGAAGAAATCCCCCAACTGCTTTAGCTGGTTTGAAATCGCCTCCCTTGACCTGTAATCCTCTTAGTTTTAGCACAACACTTATATGGTTCATTGGCGAGACAAGTGGGTCGAAGAGACCCACCCTTGTCTTAGGGCATCGCATGTTGAAATGAGGGAGTGATGAAACAGAAGGCTTCAATAAAGAGAGAAAGGAGAAGAAAACCTGACAAAGGGGCGAGACTAGCTTGACAACCGAAAAGCTACCGACTCGGAGTGGTAGCAAGACGAGCATGGTTCACAAGACTAGCACGACATCAATACTACTCTAAATCATGACCGATATGATGGCGCTAGGCTATGTCTACCCTCAATCAAGTAATGGAGAAAAGAATGAGGAGACGAAAAGGGGATGAAGAGAAAGCAAGCGAGACGGCGAAAGGGGAAGGACTCAAACAACAATGGGTATCGTCGTTGGCATCATGAGAAGACGTCGCGTCCCTCGCGGGCCATGACAGCTTCTAGTGAGCCTCAGATGATAGCTTCCAGTGAGGCACACGATGTCAGTCATGGAATACGAGAGGAAGCCCGCGGACGGCAATGTGCATCGCCATTGGCAATGCGAGGAAGCAACACGCCCCTTCCAGATGGCGATGACTCCTGACGAGGAGCACGACAATAACTTCCCATGAGGTGCATAGAGAAGGGCACAGAGCAAGGAAGGAGCCTGCGCACGAAGATAGGTATTGTTGTGACTCCTTTACGGACGGCTATGGGCATCGCCACCTGCAATAGTCTCTCGTCAAGGTGAAGCCCCCACAGACGGCAATAGGCTTCGCTGCCCGCGTTCCTCACCGAGACATCGAGGATACGTCTGCAGACGGTGATAAGAAGCACCGCCTGCAAGTCGCACTGGGAGGTAGAGATGAAGACAAAGGGGGAGGAGAGCTTGATCATGGCGCTGCCATCACCATGCGTGACCTATAAGATCACCAAAGAGGCATGCATGGCACTACCACTGCCATACGTGGCCTTTGAGGAAAGCTCAGGCAGAGGGGAGGAAGAAGAGAGAAGAGAAGAGAGAGAAGAAGAAAAGAAAAGGAAGAGAGAGAAGATTTACCTCGAACCTAAGGGTACCGATCCAAAATTTTCTCTCACCTTACTCTCTCTCTCAAACGTGACTCAATAATGAGAAGAAAAAGAAATGGTATTAAGTAAAAACTCTCTCTTTTGTGAAAGGTTGAGTCCTTTGGTGTGTATAATGATGGTATGTATATATAGAATTTGCCCCAAACATGGGTGGATGACCAAAATTGACCCTAATTTTTGAAAATTAATATTAAAATGAATTAAAAGAAATTAGAAAATACGGTGCAAAATGACAGATTTACCCCCTCCTAGCAAATTGTGGAATTCTAAAATAGTCCCTGTGTCGCCCTAGAACGTGCATGATTTTTCATGGATGATCTACGGTTGTTCTGATGCCCGATTAATCGAAAGATGATTGTTTTCTTGTAGGGATCGACATGGCGATCAATTTGATACCAATTTTGAGCCATGGATCATGTTTTTTGTAGACGATCATGTGACTTGAAATTTGAGTGGATCTTGAAACTTCAGATCAATAGTATGCTTGTTCCTCGATGTTTTTTGATGATTTCTTTGCTAGATCACATTGAGCCAGCCATTACGATGGCGAGGCAACAAACGCAGCTCGATTACGTGCCTGAATGAAGATTTTACAACGTTGTCATTTTGCTCAGAATCTAGAATTTCGATGATGGAATTTGTAGTGGCTTCATCAGCTTCGTGTGCAGAATTCGACAGTTCATCATGTATGGGGTTCTAGTCAGAGATGGTCCGAGAACTTACACACACAATGGAATTGGTCTCACGTCGATCGGACTCCCGAGTCGCATGATTCAGCTGCTCGAGAAAGGCACGATGCTGCTAATTTTTTTGCACTTTCTTCACGAATAAACAACTTCTCTCTAGCTTTTCTTCGTGCTTGGGTGTCATCACGGAGCGTGCCACATATCGAATCGGTCGTCTTGATGAGGCGGACTTGCTCACTGAATTTGAGCACAATCAGACTTGGGACCAGCGAGATATGAGCATCAAAAGTTACTTTCCGTGATTGTCCCTTCAATGGAACAGAGTTGCAAGGTGGCCGCAAGGGAATAGAGTGCACCTCCTTCTATTTCACTCTTCTATGTGTAACATTTTCCTAGAGTGTCCGTTCGAGATGAAATTTGACCCCTGAGGGTTTCCAACCATGATGGATCCAATGGTGATGGTCCCATAGCAATTTGAGAGACAAAAAATGTAGCTCTAGTTATAGGGGCCATTTCAGAGTGTAAGAGGATGATTTTGCCTGAACTATTTTATAGTTTCCACTGACTTAGACATGTTGAAATGGGACAAAAATTGGAGAGAGACTTTTGAGAGACCTCATGAAGATCTTAACCAGTTTCGGGGCTATTCTAAGACTGTCGCGATTTCCACTGTTTGCTAGGCTTTTATTGAGTGAGGGCCCAATGTTGACGAAAAATATCTTCCAACAGCATGCCCTGTCGAATGTTGTGCTTCAAGAGAATCGAGAAGTACAATCATTTGAGAAGTTGTTGGGATCTTGTCGAAGTCCTCACCCTCAAGGGACTATTTGTGATTCTGAAGCATGAGGCCTTTGTAGGTACCTCCTCGGACAGAATCAGGCATGAGGGATCTTGTCGAAGTCCTCACCCTCGAGGTACTGTTTGCAATTTCGAAGCATGAGGCCTTTGTAGAGAGCTCCTCGGACAGAATCAAGCCTATGTGGAGGCCAAGTGAGAAGAACCTTTTGGTCGGCAATGTTCGCTACTACATCAGGTTTGCTTTTGATGCTAAGGGTATCTCTGTTGGTTCCATCTAGCAGGGTCCAGTTGACGGCTTGACCTATCCCAAAATTCTGGTCCCATGTAGGCTAGGGGATTTGGTGAGGAGTACCCTGAAGCCTGTGGTAGGTTAGACCTTGGCTTCTTCAGTTTCTTGCCTTCGTGATGGTCTTTAGCATTTCGAAGGGATCTTTTGGTCATCAACCTCACCCTTGAGGACTCTTGTTGTTGTTGGGAGATCTTATGCGGATCCCACTCCCTGGTGATCCATGTTGTTGATATTTGAAGTGCGATAGATCTTATGAGGCTCTTACTCCCTGGTGAGCCATTTTGTGTTGGTTATTGTTTGACATTCGAGGATTTTAGGTAGACCTCATTAGGATTGTGATTGTTTTAGAAATTAATTGTCGGTTGAGGCGGCGGTCATGCGTCAACCTGTGTCGCCGATCCAAGCGCCCTTTTGTGGGTTTTCACTTGAACAAGCGAAGTGGTGCCATAAAGACCGTTTTCACCAACCTCTATTATTTCTTGGCTCTTTTACCCATGACCTTGCAGTCATGTCGACCCTTTTCATCTGTTTTTTCTCACGATGCCCTTTTGGGGTTTTCACCGTGACTGGGTTTTGTTTTCTACGGAACTCTTTTACTCATGGTTTCGGGACCATGCCCATCCGTCATTTTTACTCATGGTGTTCCCTTGTATAGGTATACACCATGCTCATTGTTTGTTAAGGCATGTTTTAGGGTCGTGCCTTCGAGACCTGTATGAAGCCTGCCTTTTAACGTCAGGCGGCCAAGATGTACACTATAGTTTAGGGTCGTACAATAGGACTGTAGCAGTGGTGAATGGCTGTGAGCATGGTTGTGGCTTTGACTCACTTTTGAGGAGATGGCACGAGGTTGCCTATGAAGAGTTGATGATGAATGAATGGTGGGTGAATAATGATGAACCACTAGCTAATGACGAGTATGGGTGACGAGATGGCTTGCCATTTCATGAGCATGGATAAGACTCACTGGGGAATGGTGGAAGCTGATAATGATGATTGGATGGTGGGTGTGCAATGGTGACCCACTAGTTGACGGCGAGTATGGGTGGTGAGATGGCTCACCATTTCGTGAGCATGGGTAAGACTCACTGGGGAATGGTGGAAGCAGTTAATGTTGAATGGACTCACTGAGGAGGTAATGAAGGTGGTGCGTGCACACAAATGGGTCGGTTGAGGAGGACATACATGAAGATGCACTTAAATGGGGTGTGCACGTATGTGGGGATGTCTTTAACGTCATGCCTCTTGGACCTGTGCAAAGCAGTTGAACTAGGACGTGTATTATGGTTTAAGGTCATATAGCTTGGATCGTGGTTATGCAGTTTAAAATCATGCAACTAAAACCATGCAGTTTAAGGTCGTGCAACTAGACCTCTGCTATAGTTTAAGGTCATATAGTTTGGATCATGGTTGTGCAGTTTAAGTTCATGCAGCATGGACCATGGTTATGCAATTTAATGTCATGCAACTAGGACCATGCAATTTAAGGTCGTGCAACTAGACCTCTGCTACAGTTTAAGGTCATATAGTTTGGACCATGGCTGTGCAGTTTAAGGTCATGTAGCATGGACCATGGCTGTGTAGTTTAAGGTCATGCAGCATGGACCATGGCTATGCAGTTTAAGGTCGTGCAGCACGAACCGTTACGTGTGCTGCTATATTGATGAAGCTTCATGGAGCATAGGTTTGTGAATAGCAATCTAATTCCCTGGGGATGAAATAGTTAAGGCTATTCACAAGCAGAGAGCTTTAGATGAAGATGGTGGCCCTTCGAAGAGTGGAAAGTAGAAGTGAATCTACTTTGGGGCTTCATGTAACTCCACTGGGGGTGACAGTCTGGAGTACAAGTGTAACCTTGCTGGGGTTGAGAAGACAAGCATGGACCTAACTCCTTGGTGGTAATGGGTTGTAATAGGGTGTGACTCGCACTAGGATGTTGGCGTGAAACAATCCCATTGGGGTTTAAAAGAGTAGGTATGACCTTTTGCAGATATCTAACTCCACTAGAGATGTTGATGAAATACCCCTTAGCAAAAAGGTGGTCCATCTCTTGGTCAAAGTTATGTGTATGGGCCATTTGTCATGTTGAACGTTACAGTTTTAGGGTCTCGTATCTCGGACCACTGCTATGCAGTTTAGAGTCATGCGGCTAGGACCGTGCAGTTTAAGGTCATGCAACTAGACCTCCGTTATAGTTTAGGGTCATATAGTTTGGACCATGGCACTAGGCCTTTTAACGTCATGCGGTCAGGACGTACACTATGGTTTAGGTCACACAGCTGGACTATGGTCGTCTAGTTTACAGTTTAAGGTCATATAGTTTGGACCCCGGTGGTACAGTTTTAAGTCGTGCGACAAGGACTAAGCAGTTTAAGGTCGTGCAACTAGACCGCCGCTACAGTTTAATGTCATGTAGTTTGGGCCATAGTAGAGCAGTTTAAAGTCATGCAGCATGGACCGTTACGTGGTGAAGGCATGCGAATCCATGGAGAACGGAGCCTTAACCGGAGACTGGACTCCCTGAGGAGTGAGACTGTGGCCCAAGGAATGAACCTGCAGAGGTGGTAGGATAATGGTCCAGATGGGAGGGTCATGGCATGCACGTGGCACTAAGCGTTGGATGACGCACACGACATTAGCCCTAAATGATGTGCACATGGTGTTAAGTACTTGTGGAAGAGATCGGCGTTAAATCCTTGAAAAAGGACGTGCGACGATAACATTTGGGGGAAGGCATGTGGCAATGGCCCTTGACGAAGGCACATGGCGATGGCCTTTGGGTAAAGCATGCGACGTTGGCCTTTTCAGGTCTCGGGTTTTGACTCGCCCCAGCCTGGTTTTATAGACTGGGGACTGGAGCGTCATTTCTGGTTTATCGAGGGCAGTTAGTAGCACTGCTGGGTAGAAAAAGAGGGAAAACCCCCTTTACTGTTTTATCGAAGGGGTAAAATAGTGGAAGAGTTTTTAGAGAGAGAGAGCTAGAGAAAGGGGTTTTCGTTAAGAGATTTCCCGGCTAGAACTTCCGGATCAAAATCTGCAGCAGAGAGGGAGCTCTTTCTGACAAACTTTAGTGGGTTGTGGGCCTTCGTGAGGTGCTTGCGAACATCTTTCGAGAATGTCGAGGCTCTTCGAGTAAGGAACAAGGTTTCTCGGGGTCTTAGCCTCTTTGTAGAGGTTGCTTATCGGAGTTTGAGTGCTCCTTTATTTGTTTCGCGATTGAAGGGGAGGCCGCAGTGAGTTCAGAGGGCTCTGTCAGTCCTCTGGTTATCGAAGGAGAAGGAGGAGGAACAGTAGTTGGCTCACTGAGAACTCAATAGAATTCCGGTGAGCTTGTGGCGAATTGCCGAAGTGCAGAAGCAAGGAGAAGGGAAACCCGCGGGGTCACAGGGATGCTTTCTAGGGATTTTGGTGGTTTTTTGATAATTCTGAGAATGAGTAGACGGGGAAGGGTTTTTCTAGTGGTTAGGAGTGAATTTCCGATGAACAGGGGAATGTCAGTAGGAACTCGAAGGGTTGCGGGGCCATAATGGTCGAGAGACAAAGGGTGGTGGGATGACGAACAGTGGCTCTCTGCACGCGAGGTGACAGGCCACACCACAAGTGTCAGGTGGTGTGTCCGTATTTCAAGGAACGCACATGTGGCCCGTGCTTGAGAACTGGAGCACAAGCATTAACACATCTTGGTCACGAGACAGCGATACCATCTCAGTGGGCAACCAACGATAGTCTGAATTTGTAATTTTGTTTACTCGTAGCCATCGGTCGGGTAGAAGCCTCTTTGTCAAATATCTTCCCGGCAGTCGACCAAGGCTTCAAAAGTTCCCAGAATTTAGGTCTCTTCCAAACAGGGCCTTATTGTTATTGAGGACGAAGAGCCCCCCATTGCTGAGAACGGACCACATCCTTCATCTCAACCCGTTATTTCTAGGGGCGAGGATGGGCCACCGCCTTTTTGCGACTTGATAGTAATGGGCAACAGAGCGATTTCTCTTGCAACTTTGAGATGGAGACTTATGTTTCCTGCTCGAAAGGAACCTATCATAGGTGCAGATTTTGTAGTCACCTCTTTCTCAGAGCAAGTTGTTCATCCTTTCATTTGGCGAACTCACTGTGGCTTAATCATATCACAAGCCAAGATGCCTTTCCCTATACAGGTTACTAAGCTCAATCGTCGTAATGTCTCTAAGGACAATGGGCATGACCTTCTTAGAGCCGCTTATAAACTTTTCAGTCAAGCTTCTTTCTTCAAGTTGATCGTGTTCCTGCTTTGATGAAGAGGCTGATGGACAACCTCATAGACTTCGACATCCCTTGTGTAGACTTGTTCAAGGAGAAGGTGACTGAAGTGGCTATATAAGCTAGGGTAGTTCTGGATTTAGAAGAATTAGCTTTCATTCAGAAGCATCCTTCTGTCAGATCATTACATAGACTCTTCCCTGGGCCTTTGATTGTTGCTCATGCTGAACCAACTTTCTCATGCGACAGTTCGTTCACTCGGAGTTTGAGAGCTTGCCTTCGAAGGTTCTTTTGATATCTAATGAAATCGCATGTTTTGAAAACGAAGATGATATGGCGATTCTTGAGCGAAACATCAATGACTTGGAAGACTTGCTTGCCACAACCTGTGAGGTAGGAAGAGACCCATTTTCTTGTCAGTTGGTATGTGGAGAATACCCTCCTTTGGTTAGAAAGTTTTCTGTTCTTCAAGCGGTAGCTATGAAGGATGGAATCAAGTGGATACAACAAGAGCATTATAGGCTTAGTCTTGAGAATTGAGCGAACACCTTCATTGATAATTCCTTGTATACAAATTGTCAGTAATAGTAGTAAAATGCCCCCTTTTTCCTTTTACTGACATTTGTAACAGTCTTTGACTGATGAATGAAGCAACTCTTTTCTCGTTTTATGAAATGCATCTCTTATTTTCTTTTCTATTTCATTACTTTCGCCCTTTCATAGTTTGAGACGAAAAAGAATAGCCCACTCCTTGCTTCATCTTGTGGTAGCTTGTTGTGGCTTCAATGACCTCGAATGGGGGAGCAGTTGCTACTTCATCCCTTAGTGTTTGATTGGACAGGGGTTCATAATTCATGGTTCTAATGATTTGGTGAGCGTGTTCACAGTAAATAATCAAGTCTAGGGGAGCTGTGGTTTCGATTCAAGGCACATTGGTTTTGAGCTCGTCATAGATCTTAGTCTTAGGGACAAACCCCTTTAAGTGCTTTGAAGAGATGTGCATGACCTCCAATTGACTCTAGAGGTTATGAACCTCGCTTCTCAACTCTACCATGGGGTCTTGATCTTGAGAGCCAGAGGGATGACTCTTGTCTACCTGTACTTCTCGACAACCCCTGAGAAGTGTAACACCTTCTTTTGGTTGCTGATGATCCCCTTGTTCAAGGAGGATGGAACTTGGAGTATTATCCTTGATGGTTGGTATGCCAGTTCTACTTCTAGAAGAGCGATGGGGACATGCAGGACCTTTTTCTGATCCAATCTATAGGTGACCCTCGGTGCTGGAAGGTCTACCTCTAAGGCTTCCTCAAGCTTAGGAGTTGCTTCTATCTCACCGTTTTGCTCTGGAGAATTGGAAGTAGAGGGGGAAGGTTCGTCTTTGTGAGAGGATACCATGAGCTCGGAGAGGTGGTAAGGTATACTCGGGTGGATCGGAGTCAAAGGAAGGATCTTTCCATGTCTTTCCTCCTCTTTGAACATGTCCTTGATCATTCGCCCCAAATCTTCAACGTCATCATGGGAAGAGGGTCTCGTCTCTCTCACAGGCTTCCAATCATTATCCTTTGACTTTTCTGGCACTGAAAGGTCTGTGAAATAGTACTTGGAGTCGGCATAGCGAGTCTCAACTACAGGGAACAGTCTTTTGTCGGCATAGACCGTGTACTGCCTCCCATCTCAACTGTATTTGAAGCATTAGTGGAGCGTGTAAGGAACCACCCCCTGATCCTGAAGCCAACGACGATCAAGTAGGAGGTCATAAGAGGTATCAGTGTCGATTACATCGAATTGAGCATAATCATTGAGGTGACCAATCTTGAGATAAAGGCACACTGTGTCAACTGGCTTCTCTCCTGATTGGTTGAAACCTTGCACAGTGATGTGGGTAAGAGTGAGGTCGTCAGACCCTAATCTCAATCGGGTGCGGATCCTTCTTGAGATCAAGTTGACTACTGACCCTCCATCCAGCATGATCCCGTTGATAGGGCTAGCATGGAGTTCATCATTCACAAAGAGGGGGCGATTGTGGAATTTACCCTCAGCTGATGGTCGTCTTCAAAAAAAGAGATTGCCAAGCACCAACTTAGGATGACTGTGTCAACCTCAATGGGCTCCACTTTGGTATCGTATAACTCTGGGTTAGAAAGAGCTTGCACTAGGGCCATACGATAATCTCTAGACAACAAGAGGTCATCATAGATACTTAAATGAGCTGAACGCTTTCTCAAGTGCCCAATTATGTCATATTTCACTTTATCCTCATTAATCTTCTGTGTTCCTGATCTAGTCATAGTGTTGGGGCTAGGGTAGGCTTAGGAATAGGCTTTGGTTGGGTTTTGGTTTGTGGCACTGGCTAACTTTGTTGCTCAACCGACGTGGTTTGGGTTGATGAGGAAGTAATATGAGCTTATATTAGGGATGTAGAGGTTGGAGATTGAGGTTTAGGGGAAAGCGAAGGATCAAAAAACTTGAGGGCCATGAGCTTTTGAGGTGTGGGTTGTAGGTTCTTTCCCGATCTTAGAACAATTTGCCTCGTGTTAGCTGGTACTTCCAAGATCTACACCATGTGGGAGGCCTCTTTGGAAGAGGAGCTCGAAGATGGCTCGGTTTTGAGGTCAGTGCGTCGGCGACTATCAAGAATCCAGCCGCCTAGGCTAACATCTCTCTGAGGCGCTCTTGTTGTGGCTAGGTGAGGCTGGCACCTACAAACTCTCTATTTAGAGTGTCGAAGTCTGGGCACCGTGGAGCTATACCCAAGGGATATTTTAGGTCTTGCTCCAAGTTTGATCGTTGTAGGGTGCTTTTAGCGTCGTCGCCCATATTGGAGGAATCTCGAGCTGCTGATGACTCAGGGATGTCCACCTAATTGGACAAAAGGGTAAGGCAAGCTAGGCTTGGGTTGAAGTCCTGCAAGGTCGGGAGTGGAGGAAGGGGCCTAAGGAATTCTTCCTCGATTGGTGGCTGAGGGATGGGATTCCTTCAGCGGGCTTATCTAAGTGCTCACGTCTCCTTCTGGGTCCTTAAGGGGGTGTCTGGAGCGCCCTCTCAGGCTGGTGAGTAGTCCTAACTTGATGGACCGCTTCACGCTTCAGGGATTTGAGCCAACTTTGCCCATGGTAGACTTCCCAAGGCTAAGAGGTTGAGGGTTTTGAAGGGTCCAGTGCATGCTCGTGAAAGGCTTGTAGTGTGGCCTTCTCTTGAATGGGAGTGACGACTTAAAATGTTTCAGGAGGATGGCACAAATGATGTGGCCTTCCTAGACTTTCTCCATGATTATAGCTTCGAATCACAAGCACTCTTTTAGCTCGTGACCCCATACTTGGTGATAAGGGCACCAGAGTTTTTTCGTGCCTTGGGCAAGCCGCTTAGGCTGCCTGATAGGCTTGGGAGTGACGAGGCCATGTTGGAGCATCGCCTCAAGGAGGGTCTACAGAGGGTCTGGTACCGTGTTTCCTGGTCCGGCACCTCGAGGTCTTCTTGCACAGGTAGAAGTGGGACTTGAGGGCATCCTCCTGGGTTGCCATGAACTTCTTGACACTACTGCATCTTCTCTGTTAGAAGCTTATGGAAGCTGGTGCACTCGTTGTTGTCAAGACCTCGTATCTGGTGAAATGCGCACCATAGGTTATCGATTCCTGAAGGAAGGAACTTGGGTTGCCTTGTTGGCTTGGGAGTGAGGAGTCCTTCTTCAAGCATTATGGAGAAAAATGCACAGAGAATAGCGGGTGCCTCGTCACGCTCTTACATCTATGTGAGAAGCCTCAGTTACCCAAAACGCTTTCTTCAACTCTTTGAGTTTTATCTAACCCTTGTTGATAAGGGCTTCGATAGTGACGTTGAGCTTATAGAAGTCGTAAGTGGGGTGGCCTACTATTCTGTGATAGGCGTAATACTTCTCATTTGGCTCATGCCCAACTGCCTCTTCAGTATTGGCCTTCAACAGCTGGATCATGTTTTGTTTTAGCACCAGTCGAAGCAACGCAAGAGTCTACTCCTTGTTGAAGGGGTAAACCTTATTCTGGTGCTGGATTCAGAAGTCATTTCGCTTAGAATTTTTAGGAGGCAGGACCTAATTGTAGGATTGATGCTTGCCCTTGGCCGGAGATGTCTGTGCCTTGGAAAGGTCCAGGGTTTGAGGAGTCGCGCTCTTAGTGTCAGTCACGGTGACGGCCACATCGATCATTGCTTTTTGGTTGCCCCGACGATTGGAAAAAGAATTTGAACCGGAGGGTTGCTGATGAGGGCTGCCATGGTGCTTGAACAACCCCTCAACATGAACTTCTTTAGAGATGAGCTCTGACATGGAGGGTGGATTGGATGCCTCGACATGCAAGGTGATCTCAAGAAGCACATTTTGTATGCAGGTCTGGACAGCTTCCTTCTCAATCATGAAAGTGGCGTGAAAGGTTGCCAACTCTCTCCTTCAGGTGATGAACTTGTCAACCGGCTCACCAGAGTCTTGCATCAAGGTGACGAGTTTGATGGTCTCCATGTTCCTCTTGAATTCGTAGAAGCGTTGATAAAACAGCTGCTCCATCTCTTGCTACATGTGTACTGAGTTGGGAGGCAGCCGAGCATACCACTAGAAGGCGAGCCCTTCAAGAGTCTCAACGAACTGGCAGAGAAGGAGTCGTCTATCAATTAATGTCTCTCGACAGGCCGCCTGAAAGTGAGCAGTATGCTGGTGCGGAGATGTAGTATCATTGAACAGGGGGAGTTTCCCCTTTTGATAGTTCGGAGGGAAGGATATGTATGAAGGGTATGGCTTCTGGTAGAGCGACGCCTCTTGCATGTCTGGGACCTTGTTCTTGTGGCTATGGGCCACCATAGCATCTATGTCGGTCTGGGAGACCCCACGGATGGTGGGACTGTCTTAAGAGACCGGTGGGGGACTTTTCCTAAGAAATGTGTCCTCAGCGATCGGGGAATCGGTGTCATGGTGAGAGGAAGTGGGCCTGGAGGCTTCTAGGTGTTCCATCATTTCAAGGATGGATTGCATCATTACCTTGAACCTGGTCATTCTGTCTTCCTAGGCTTCGTACGGGTCATTGATCGCCATGATGTTGATCATCTCTTCTGAGAGGTTAGAGCCAAGAGGAGGAGCGGACTGTCGAGGTCGGCGAATCATGGGTGGCAAGTCATGAGGGGCTCAGCTTGCCCCTCTTGAATTCAAGCCTTGTATGCCGATCTTGTGACGACCGGTTCTCAACAGTCTTGAGACCGTGGCTTCTGGGCAGTGACGACCCAACAATACTCTTGGACTCGCTTAGGTTCTGGAGTTTGAAAAGGGAAAAAGGGGTTACGAGGCAGGAGGTCATCAAGGGTGGCGATCTTGACTGCCTTGGAGGCTTCTTAGGTCACGATCTGAAGGTTTCTCTTCTGCTTAACCCTGAGACGGCTATGGACCTCATTCCAAAACCGAGCTTGAGACTTGGACTGCCCTGCCTTCTTTGAACATGTAAGGGTCATGTCTATGAGTTGTAGCAAGGGGTGCGGTAGGACAGAAGGCAGCCTAGGTTTCTTCCTTGGACACTGGAGGCCTCTGTCTGACAACAAGTCCTTGCCTCAAGTTCCTTTGTGGGGGCCATGTGCACAGCTGACATGAGGCTGGCTCAAGATGGTACTCTTAGGGAAGACCTTTGAGTACCAGGGCTCAAGTTTCTTGCCAAGTGTCGGAAGAGCGGCAGGGGCAAGAGCTGGTTCATCACTCCATCTGAGTTGGGGTCGGGAAGGAACTCGCTTGGGTGGTGCTTGTGCACCGTTAGGGTTAGCCGTCAGAGCGGCCTGGGGTCAGACAGGGCTCGGTCAATGAGTTCGACCTGAGGAGGCCGAGACTCACAAGCTTGTGTCTGTGAGGGACGAGGTGGAACCTTACCTTTCACAGGATGAAGCTATGTGTGCTAGGAGGGGGGACGAGGCGGTCAACCCTCATGTGCTCGAGGTGGCATAGCATTAGCGCTGCCCCTAGTTGTGGAAAGAAAATGCATGAAGCATGCAGAGTTCAGCCCTAGAAGGTCTAACCCTGGATGAGAGCTCAAGGAAATGTGAAGGTTGCCCCGAAGTGTGGCCCGAGTGGATGGACTATGAGCCTTGGGTGTCTGCGAGGGGTGAAGGTCGTAGGGTCTCCAGTTGGGTGTGCTGAGCCTCTAGGTATAGAGGTTCAGAGAGGTGAAAGTGTATGCAGGGTTGCCTTGCGACAATCCTCAAGAGTAATGACAACTTACTTACCTCCTGCGAAAGTGGTTAAGGCAGCCTTCTGGCGTTCCCTAGCAATATGACTGACAAGAGACTTACCAGTAGCAAGGTGCATGTTTTGTGTGGTGGCAGACATGGCACTGATGCAAGGGGCCTTAGTGGAGGGTTCACCAAGGCAAGGAAGCGGGGAGTCAGGGACTTTTAAGTCCCCACTCGAACTAACCCAAGCAAGAACCTGGGTGCCGGACCGTGAGTCGTGACTCAGAAGGAGAGTAGGGAAGGAATCTTGAGTAGTTCACTTCCTTGGGAAAGTCATGAGTGCGAGGATAAGGAAGTCCCCAATTCGGATGAATAGGTTGAACAACTCTGGTGGCATAGAAATTAATGCAGAAAGTAAAAGAGGATACTAGTCAAACAAGAGCGAACCAACTAAGGGGTAGTAAGTCCCCAGTGGAGTCGCCAAGCTAGCTAGGAGCCTCGATCTTGCCATCCGGATGTCGATGATCTGGTGGCACGTATTTCGAGTATTTAGTGAACTCGGGATTTGAGATTGCTCTATTAGAACGTTTCTCAAGAGCAAGGGCAAGTATACCAATCGATGAGAGAGGAATTTAAGGTGGGTTCGGGACTTACTCAGGCTACCTCAAATGAGCGCCCTCTTAGATCACGAAGCAAGGCCCCCAGCTACTTTAGCTGGTTCAGAATTGCCTCCCTTAACTTGCAATCCTCTTGTTTTCTGTTCAACACTTCTATGGTTAATTGGCGAGACAAGTGGGTCGAAGAGACCCACCCTTGTCTTAGAGAATCGCATGCTCATATGAGGGAGTGATGAAATGGAAGGGTCCAATAAAGAGAGAAAGGAGAAGAAAATTGACAAAGGGACGAGACTAGCATGACGGCCGGAAAGCTACCGACTCATAGTGGTAGCACGATGGGCCTAGTTCAGAAGACCAGCACGACGTCAATACTACTTTAAACTGAGACCGATATGGCGGAGCTAGGCAAAGTTTACCCTCAATGTGAGTGGCAGCAGATGTGCTACCAATGCAGGGTGCCTTAGCAAAAGTTCCACCAAGGCTAGGAGATGGGGAGTTTGGGACTTTTAAGTCCCTCCTCATGCCTATTCAGGTTAAGACCTGGGAACTAGACATTGGGTCTTTGCTCAAAAGGAAAGTTGGTAGCAAAGTTGGAGGAACTTGTTCCCGAGCGACGCTCGCGAATGCGGAGATCAGAAAATCCCCGATCCAAAAATATGGGTTTAGAAACCCAACAGCCATGTGGTGTGTGAAAACAGAAAAACAAAGGAGAAACTAGGCAAACGAGAATGATCCGATGAAAGGGTAGTAAGTCCCCAATGGAGTCGCCAAGCTGGTTAGGTGCCTCGATCTCACCCTCCGGATCCGGATGATCTGGCAGCACGGGTCTCGGGTTTCGAGGGAACCTGAGACTTTGCGATCACTCTCTTGGGAACCTCGTCGCTCTCTCGAGAACCTCGCTCAGGAGCAAGGGAAGGTATACCAACCAATGAGAGAGGAATTTAAGGTGGGTTCGGGACTTACTCAAGCTGCTCGCGTGGGCATCCTCTTAGATCACAAAGAAAGCCCCTCAGTCGTAAAACTAGTTCGGAATTGCCTCCATTAGCCTGTACTCTCATGTTTTCTACAATCACACACACATGGTTAATTTACAAGGCAAGTTGGAAAAGTGACCCCTCCCTGTCATTGGGCAAATACGCATAGGCATGCACATTCAAAAGAAGAAAAAGGGGTAAGAGGATAGGTGAAAGAAGAAGAAAGAGACAGAATAGAGGAATAGGGAAGATAGGGATTTGACTAGTTGGCTTAGACTAACACAGTAACTAGACTAGCAAGATTGACCTGACGTGGTAATAAGACGGGCATGGTAACCAGACCGACACAATGGCAATATACTAGACGACAGAACGATCATCGATCGGTCTGACACGATGGCTAGCCGATCGTGGTAGTAAGACAAGCACAATGATAAAACTGACACAGCGACAGTACTGCTAGACGATGAACTACTATGACAGTGCTTGACTTAACCTCCCTTCATCACAAGAGAGAGAAAGAAGAGAAGATAGAAAAGCAAGAGAGAGGGAAAGGCATGCACAGTACTACCGATGTCGTGCACGTGAGAAAAAGAAAGGATAGAGAAAGAGAGGAAAAGAAGAAGAAAGGAACAATAAGAAAGAAGAGGAAGGGGGAAGAAGAGAGAGAAAAGAGAGATAGGGAACATGGACGACAATGAACATCAGTCGTCCATGACAGAGTACTGAGAAGAGGGAGAAAACATGGACGGCGATGAGAATCCACCGTTAATGACAGAGGGATCAGACGAGAGAGAAGACATGGGTGACGATGAGTTTCTGTCGTCAATGATAGAGAAGTGAAGTGAGAGAAAACATGGACAGCGATGAGCTTCCACCGTCATGACATAGGAAATAGAAGACATGGACGACGATGAGCTCCTGCCATCCGTGACAGAGAAGTGAAGAGAGAAAACATGGACGACAATGAGCTTCTACCGTCCATGACAGAGGAACCAGAAGAGAGAGAAGACATGGACAGCGATGAGCTTCCACCGTCCATGACAAAGAAGTGAAGAGGGATAATATGAACGACGATGAGCTTCTGTTGTCCATGACAGAGGAGAGAAGTGGAAAGAGAAAACACGAATGGTGATGAGCTTTCGCTGTCCATGAGACAAGAATTAGAGGAGAGGGAAAACATGGACAGTGATGAGCTTCCGTCGTCCATGACACAAGAATTAGAAGAGGGAGAAAACATGAACGACGATGACCTTTCGTCGTCTAAGACACAGGGGAATAAGATAAACTTTTATAGAGGCCCGAGCCACCACTTGTGTTAAGGCCCGACCCACTACATATAGCCCAAAAGTAGGAGGACATCACACCCGACGATAGGCTCTGCCATGCATGATCAAAGAAGAAAGAGAGAGAATAAAGAGAGAGAAGAAAAGTGAAGAAAAATAAAAGAAAGATAAAAGAGAGACAAGGAAAGTGAATAATGAAGATAAGAGAAGATAAATGAAAGAGATATAAACGAGAGGAGAAAGAAAGGGATAGATGAGAAGAGGAGAGAGAAAGAGAGATGAGAGGAGAGAGAAGAGAGAGTAGAGAGGAGAGAGAAGAGAGAGATGAGAGAGAGAGAAGAGAGAGAGAGAGGAGGAGAGAGAAAGAGAGATAAGAGGGGGAGAGAGAAAGAGAGAGATGAGAGGAGGAGAGAAAAAGAGAGATGAGAGGAGGGGAGAGAATGAAAGAGACGAGAGGAGGAGAAAGAAAATTACCTTCACCAAAGGGTATCAAACCTTTTTTCTCTCTCCTCTCTCTCTCCAAGACGTGCCCACAATTCGAAAGTAAAAACTCTCAAATTTTATTGATGAGTATTGAAAAATCAAGGGTCCTTGGACAATTGTGTTTGACATGTACTCAAAGAATTGGGCCCAAACATGGGTGTACGCCTAAAAACTACCTAAATTGATGATAATTAAAATTTAATAAAAATAAAATAAATTCAAAAAATGGGTGCAAAATGACTGTTTTGCCCTTTCCCAACAATAGATGAAATTCCAAAACAGTCCTTACTATTGCCCTACAACTTGCATGATCTTCCATGGATGATTCGAGATTCTCCAGTGTTTATTTGGCCGAAAGATGATTACTTTCTCGTCGTGTTCGGCGTGACATCAATTTGATACCAACTTCGAGCCATGGATCGCGTTTTTAAGCCACGATCATGCGACTCGAAATTTGTATAAATCTTGAAAACTTCTGATCAATAGTGTGCTTGTTTCTTGACTTTTTTTTTTTTATTTCATCACTGAATTGCACTGATCATGCCGTCACAATAACGCTGCAATGAACGCAGCTCGATTTCATGCCCCGACGAAAATTTCATCGTCTTGGGTTTTTTGCCAGAATCAGGAAATTCGACGGCCGAAATCGTCATCAACTTTGATGCCTTCGTGTGGCAAATCCAACCATTCCTAGTACACAGGGTTTAAACCAGCTATGGCCTCAGACCTTTCATACATAATGCAATTAGTTTCATGTCGATCGGGTACGAAAGCGTCTTGATATGGCCGCTTGAGCGAGGAGTGTTGCTGCTGAATTTTCTGTAACTATCTTCACGAATCATCAACTTCTCTTTAGCTTTTCTCCCTGCTCGGGTATCGTCACAGGTCATGCCGCATATCAAAAAGCTCGCCTTGATAAGACGAACACGTTCACCAAATTTGAGAGTGATTTGACTTAGAACGAGTGAGATACGAGTCTTTGAAGTTGCTGCTCTGGATTGTGCACGCCAGCCTCCTTTAGTGGAGATTGGTGCAGGGAGGGCATACGGGAATAGCATGCGGCCTACCCCTTTTTAATGTTTTACACATAACTTTGTCCTGAAATATCCGTTTAAGTTGAAACTTGACTCATAGGGGTTGGCAGTGGTCCCATGGTTGTTTGACCCACCAAAAATATAGTTCTAGTTACTGGGTCCATTTTAGGGTGCTAGAGGCTGATTTTTCTGAAATTGTTTCTTGGTCTGCGCTGCATTAAACATGTCGGATTTATACGAAACTTGGCAAGTTGCCCTATGGGGTACTTAGGAAGATTTTGACCTATTCTGAGGAAATTCTGAGACTGTCGAGAATTCCACTGTATGTCGAGGCTTTATTGACTGACTTCTCTTTTAGTCCGCATCGGGACTCAAGGTATTGAAAAATGTGTTCAAACAGCTTGCTTCGAGAGAAACGAGAAGGACAATATTCAGAAAATTTCCTTTAACTTTATTAAATTTTATTTCCTAACAGTAGGACCACGTGAATGCCAAGGAGATTCACGTAATGGTGTAACTAGGATTCTCAGACATTTGGATGTAATGTATAGGTCCATCTATGGAGACTTCAGGGGAGAAGAGACTGTTTTGAGGGATCCTATCAAGGTCCTCACCCTCACGTAAACTGTTTGTGATTCTGAAGCTGATGATTTTGTACGAACCTCGTTGCTCAGAATCATGCCCATGTGGCAGTCGAGTGTCGTGCTGAAGGGAATTTTGTCCATTTAGTCTAGGTTTTTGTATCCTCTAGTGTTGGTCCACGTTTTGAGGATTTTTTTTGTTTTGGATGGTCTGATGAAGAGCCTTTAGTTGGTGTCCATCAGCATTGTGTACCAGATATTCCTTGGTGACCAAGGTACCTCAGTTTATCAGGGTGATCGTTTTTGGGTATAACCCCTACCCACTGCTAGCAGTTTAAACAATCAAGATACCTCTCTTCTTTGTCCAAGGCGACCCCTGAGGATTCAATCCTAATTACATCATAACAGGTCCAAAGTCATGGCTGACTTGGCTTTCTTGGGGCATCTTCAACATCTCTAAAGTGTGTTAGCGACCTTGTGGGAATAGTGCTCTTTATCACGAGACTGGTCTTGCCTTCTTGACGAGTTTTCTGTCCTCCAAGTCCTTTTTTGCGAATGGACTCAGGCTGTCGAAATATTTTCCTTGAAGCTCATATTTTTTGGGTCCTGGTATTGTGAAACCAAGGATTTTTCTTTTGAATGTGGGCTGAAGCTGCCTACTAAGGCCAGTATTGCATCAACCTATTTATTGATCCAAGCATCTTTTGTGAATTTTCACTAGGACTTGGGAAGTGGCGCCGTAGAGACAGTTGTTGGAAGACATTTTTCATCATCATGGGTCCTCGATGCGGAATAAAGGGAGAAGTTTGACAGTCTTAGAATGGCCCCAGAACTAGTCAAGACCTTCAAAAAAACTCCTAAAAGTCTCCTACCAAGTTTCATCGTATTTCAACATGTCTAAGGCAGTGCAGACCGAGGAACAGTTTTGGCATAATCAACGTCTAGCACCCTGAAACGGACCCTATAACTAGAATTATATTTTCGGCACATCAATTTTTTGTGGGACTATCGCCATTGGAGTCTTCATGGTTGAAAACTCCTAGGGGTCGAATTTTAGCTTAAACGGACATTCCAGGAAGAAGTTATAGGCAAAACACCGAAAAGGGGTAGGCCGCACACTGTTCCCTTGCAGCCACCGTGAAACTAAACTCCATTATAGGGGCAGTCATGAACAGTGAATTTCAACACTCATATCTCACCCGTCTCGAGTGGAATCATGCTCAAATTTTATGAGCATGTTCTTCTCATCAAGACGAGTGTTTCGATATGTGGCATGCCTCGTGACGACACTCAAGCATGAAGAAACACTAGAGAGAAATTGTTGATCCGTGAAAAACGTTGCAGGAATATCAACAGAATCGTGCCTCGCTCAAGTGGCAAAATCATGGCGCTCATGACCCGATCGACGTGAAACCAATTGCATCGTGTGCATAGCATCCATGGCTATCACTGGTCTGAACCCTGTTCATGATGAACTGTCGGATTCCGCACACAAAGTGGATGAAGTGACTGCAAATTCTGGCACCGAAATTCTAGATTCCATCCAAAACTTCAAAGTTGCAAAATCCTCGTCCAGACACGAAATCAAGCTGCGGTGGTTGCCACGTGATTGTGACGGCATGCTCAATGTGATCCAGCAAAGAAATCACAGAAAAACATCAAGGAACGAGCACAATATAGATCCGAACTTTCAAGACTCGTCCAAATTTCAAGTCGCATGATCGTGGCTTAGAAAACATGATCCATGGCTCACAGTTGGTATCAAATCGATCGCCATGCCGAGCCCTACAAGAAAACAATCATCTTTCAACCAAACGGGCATCAGAACAATCTCGATCATCCATGAAAGATCACGCACAATCTCAGGCAGCACATGGACTGTTTTAGAATTCCAAAAATTTCTAGGAAGGGGCAAATCAGTAATTTTTAACCATATTTTCCTATTTCTTTTAATTTGGTTAAATCTTAATTTTCAGCAATTAGGTTTCCTTTTAATCAATCCACCCATGTTTGGGCACAACTCTATATGTATCACGTACTACCATTATACGCTGACCCTTCGCCAAAGAGAATTTTTGCTTAATAAAATTCTCATTCCTTCTTATTGTTGGGTAACGTTTGGAGAGAGAGAGAGAGAGGGGGGAAGGAGAAAGAAACGTTTGGATCGGTACCCCTAGGCTCAAGGTAAATATTTCTCTCTCTTCTTTTCTTCTCTTCTTCTCTTTCTTCTTCTTCTTTGTTTGAGCTTCTCTCAGAGGCCATGCACAGCAGTGGTAGTACCATGCATGCCTCTTTCTTTCTTTCCCCGTCCTGTGGCTTCACAAGTTGTGCATGGCGATGGCAGCGCCATGTACAAGTTGGTTTCTCTTCCTCTTCATTCGTCTCTGTCTCTCCGCGAGAAGCATAGACAACGATGCTTATTGCCACTCGTAGGGGTTTTCCCTCATTGCGTGCCTATCGTAAATGACGATACCTATCACCACCCGCAAAGGGTTGCAGCAATAAATGACGATACTTATCACCACCCGCAAAGGGTCGCAGCAATACCTATCGTCATCCGTAAGCTCCTTTCGTGCGCTCGGCACCTATTGCTGTTCGTGAGCATCCTTTGTGAGGTCAGTGCCCATTGCCGTCTATGAGCTTCCTTCATGCACTCGGTGCCCATCACCGTCCACATGTTTCTCTTGCGTCCCACGCCCATCGTTGTGTGCCTCAGAAGGAACTATTGCCGCGTGCTTCACAAATGGCTATCACCGCGTGCGTCACAAGAGGCTATCGCCGCCTGCGAAGGGGTGTGTTGCCTCCTCGTGTTGTTAACGCTGATGCTTAGAGCTACATGTAGTTCACTGCTCACCCTCCAACCATGAGCAGTACTGTCTAGCGCCTTCCAAGGGTCGTGACACTGCTACTCTACGGTTTTGGGTGGCGATGCCTAGCGCCGTCAGGACCACATCTCTTCATCGTCTCACACCTTCTCTTCATTCTCTTCTCACTTGACTGAGGGTAGACTCATTCTAGCACTGTCATAGAAGTCAGGCTGTCGAGCAGTATTGTCGTCGTGCTCGTCCTAAGTACCATGCCTGTCTTGTTGCCATACCAGATTAAGATAATCATATCGGCCTTGGTTTTGAGTAGTATTGCTGTCGTGCTGGTCTTGAGTACCATGCCCATCGTGCTACCACTCCGATTCGATCATTGTCCAGCTATCATGCTAGTCTTGTCCCTTCATCAACTTCTCTTCTCTTTTCGAATCTTCCATTTCATCATCCTAACTTTTCACATTCTTTGCCATATGAATGTGCATTACTCTAAGACAAGGGTGGGTCCTTCAGCCCACTTGTCTTACAAATTAACCATGGTAGTATTGTGCTGAAAAAAAAGCGATTGCAGGTCAAGGGAGGCGATTATAAACAAGTTGAATCAACTCGGGGGCTTTCCATCATGATCTAAGAGTACACACACGTGAGTCAGCCCGAGCAAGTCACGGACCTAAATTCCTCGCTCACTAGTTGAACACATGCCCTTATTCTTGAAAGAGGTTCTCGAGAGATCGGTCTCAGGTTACGGTTCTTCCAAACCTGAGATACGTGTCACCCGATTACTTAGATTCGGGGAAGCGAGATCGAGGCACCTAACCAGCTTGGCGACTCCACTAGGGACATATTACCCCTTCATATGTTCACTATTGTTTGATTAGTATCACCTTTTACTTTATGCACTACATTTTATGGCGTTTGGGCATCCCATTCATCCGAGTTGGGGATTTTCTCATCCCCGCACTCGTGACCATCCCAGGGAAGCGAACTGCTCAAGGTTCCTTCCCTACACTTCGTCTGAATCAAGACTCATAGTCAGGCTCCCAAGTTCTCTCCTGGAATGGTGCGAGAAGGGACATAAAATTCCCTGACTCCTCACTTCTTAGCTCTGGTGGACCCTCTGTTTGAAGGCATTTTTTAATCATCTTGGTCCCTGGTAGGAAGCGGGTCAATAAAGCCTACAAAACAGTGGAAAATTCCCTACAGTCTCATAATGGCCCCAGAATTGTTCAAGATTGTCATCAACACTTCAAAAGACCACCTGCTAAGTTTCATCACAATCAGACATGTATACGGCAGTTAACACAAAGAAACAGTTTTCAAAGAATTGCCTTCTACCACCCTGAAATGGACCCTACAACTGGAACTATATTTTCGATGTCTCAAATCACTATGGAACCATCGCCATTTGATCTGGCATGTTCAGGAACCCTTATGGGCCAAGTTTCGGATTGATAAGACACTTCAGAACAAAGATGTGAGCAAAACATTGAAACAAGAGAGGCCGCACACTATTCCTATATGACCTCACTACAAAACACCACTAAAGGTCACTATTTTTACAGTCATGGATAGTCACTTTCAGGGCCCATAACTTACTCGTTCCAAGTCGGATCGCTTCCGAATTTGATGAGCGCATTAGTCTCATCAAGACGAACAATTCGATATGTGTCATGTTCCGAGACGATATCCGAGCAAGGAGCAAAGCTAGAAAGAAGTTGCCGATCCGTGAAGAAGGTGCAAAAATGCAACAGCGACACGCCTCGCTCGATGAACGAAATCACGACTCTCATGCAACAGATCGACCCAAAACCAATTCCATTGTGTGCATAAGGTTCAAGGCTGTCCTTGGACTAAACAACGTACATGATGAACGGTTAGATTTCATGCACGAAGCCGACGAAGTTACTAAAATTCTGGTAACCGGATTTCAAATTCCGGCCAACCTCAAAAGTTGTGAAATCTTCAATCGGGCTCCAAATCACATTTCAATTGTTGCCACGCAATCGTGATGATATGCTTAGTGCCCTACGACGAAGAAATCAAAGAAAAACATTAAAGAAAGACCGCACCATAGATTTGAAGTTTCCAAGATTCAAACGAATTTCAAGTCTCATATCATGACTCAAAAACATGATTCATGGCTCAAATTTGGTATCAAAACGATCGTCATGTCAAGCCCTATAAGAAAACAATAATCTTTCGATTAGACTAGCATCAGAACAACCCCGGGTCAGCCACGAAAGATCACGTAAGTTCTTGTGTAGCCACAGGGACTGTCTGGGATTCCACACATTGTTAGGCAGCAAAATAGTCCTTTTGCACCCATTTTTATACTTTCTTTTAAATCAATTAAATCTTAATGTTCAGCAATTAGGTGTAATTTTGATCAATCCACCCATGTTTGGGCACAACTCTATATAAACAGGCACTGCCTCATTGTAAAACCCCCCCTCGGACGATAAAAAACCTACAGCCTTCAATTGAATTTTGCGAAGATTAAATAGAAATTTTGATTCCTTGCTTGAGCCTGTGACTACGTCTTGGATAGAGAGAGGAGAGAAAAGAAAAAGGTCGGTACCCTTCGGGTAGGTAATTTTCTCTCTCCTCTCTCTCTTTCTTCTCTCTTTCTCTCTCTTCTCTCTCTCTTTCTTCTCTCTTTCTCTCTCTTCTCCCTCTCTCTCTTCTCTCTCTCTCTCTCTTCTTCACTCTCTTCATCTACCACTCGGTAAGATGTAGCACCGATTGGTCTTCTCCCTCTTCATCTATCACTAGTCGAGACCTAACATCGGTTGGTTTTCTCTCTCTTCCTATATCAATTAGGGAAACCTAGCACCGGTTGGTCTTCTCCCTCTTCGTCTATCAGTTGGCGAGACCTAGGACCAGTTGGTCTTTTCCCTCTTCATCTATCAGTAAGCAAGACCTAACATCGGTTTGTTTTGTCTCTCTTCCTCTGTCAGTCAGCAAGACCTAGCGTCGGTTGGACTTCTCCCTCTCCCTCTATCAGTCGGCAAGACCTAACGTCGGTTGGTCTTCTCCCTCTTCTTGTACCAGTCGGTGAGACCAACACAGGTTGGTCTTCTCCCTCTTCATTTATCAGTCAGTGAGATCTAGTGCTAGTTGATTTTCTCTCTCTTCCTTTGTCAGTCATCGAGACCTAGTGCCGATTGGTCTTCTCTTTCTTCCTCTGTCAATCGTCGAGACCTAGCGTCGATTGGTCTTCTCCCTCTCCGTTTACCTATCGACGAGACCTAGCACTGGTTGGTATTCTCCCTCTTCGTCTATCAATTGACGTGATCTAGCACCGGTTGGTTTTCTTTCTCTTCCTCTGTCAGTCGATGAGACGTAGTGCTGGTTGTATTTTCTCTCTCTACTAGTCGACAAGGT
Source organism: Amborella trichopoda (assembly GCF_000471905.2). The sequence goes on from NW_006499810.1 coordinate 4,919,899, forward strand.
TTAGCACCGGTTGGTCTATTCCCTCTCTTCTTCTGTTAGATGGTGAGACTAAGCGCCAGTTGGTTCCCTTCCTCTCTTCTCATCTGACACAATCAACGAAGCCTAGCACCGACTGCTTCCCCTCTCTCCCATCTCCTGAAATAGTCAGCGATGTCTAGCACCTCCTGCATCTCTTCTTCCTTCTTCTTTCTCTTTCTGTCTATCCCCTTCTTCTTTTTAACCATTCCTTCGCTGGCCTCTTGCTCTTCTAAGAGGGATTGAGGTTAGCATCTCGTGGCAGTCCTGTCGTCTAGCCATAATGTTGTTGCGCCAGGTTTGCTTGGCCTGCTTTACTGCCACGACAGACCGACCATCATGCCTAGCTAGTCGATATCGGTAATAACGTTTAGTAACGATCCCATGAGCCATTCTCAGTTACCAAGCCCGTTACGCCACCATGTTATGTCAATTATCCACCAGCTTAGTCACTGCCCTGACCTTCTCGCTTAGTCGAATCCTTCTCTCCCCTTGTCTTTCTTTCTTCTTTTTGAATATGCATGCTTGCATATGTTCATAAAAGAGGAAAAGGGTGAGGCCTGACCCACTTCTCTCATAACCTTTGCCATATATGTGTGTGATTGCAGAAAACAAAAAATAAGAAGAATACTAGCCAAGGGAGGCGATTCCAAACCAATTTCATTACTTGGGGGCTTTCTTCGTGATCTAAGCGGGTGGCCACACGAGTCAACTCAAGTAAGTCCCGAACCCACCTTTTAAATTCCTCTCTCACAGGTTGATAACACCTGCCCCCATTTTCGAATGAGGTTCCTGAGAGAGCGATCTCACAAACATCTCGGGTCTTCCTTGAAACCCAAAACACGAGCCGCCCAATCCCTCAAGGATCTGGAGGGTGAGATTGAGGCACCTAACCAGCTTGGCAACTCCACTGGGGATGTACTACCCCTTAGTCGAATCGTTCTTGTTTGTCTAGTTTCTTCTTTATCTTTTTTCGTTCTCTTTTCACATTCACTTATGGCTGCTGGGTTCTGTAACCCATTTATCTGGATCAGGGATTTTCTTATCCCCTTATTCGAGAGTGTCCCTAGGGATCAAGGTGCTTTCCTTCGACTTCATTCCCGACCAGCCTCCTGAGCAAAGACCCCTTGTTTAGCTCCCAAGTCTTAACCTGGACCAGTGTGAGGAGGGACTTGAAGGTCCCTCACTCCCCATCTCTTCGCTTTGGTGGAAACTCCACCAAGGTGCCGATGGCACTTATGTTTCCCCACACAGCATGCACCCAGGCACCGGCAAGTCACTTGCCAGTCGTGTTTTTGAGGTATGTCGAAAGGCTGCCCAGTCCCTTTCTGCAAAAGGCAAGCAAGTTGTCATTGCTTCTGTGGGTCGCCATAAGGCTACCCCCACATTCCTATACCATTGGTCTCTATCCCTAGAGGCTCAACACATTGAGGTGGAAATCCTACGGTCTCCACCCCTCACACACACCACAAGGCTCGTGGGTCACCCACTCAAGTCACACTACGGGGAAACCCTTTTGTTACCTTGAGTCCGTGTCCAAGATCGAACCTTTCAAGGCCAGATCCTGCACACGCCAATCATACGCATCTCATTGCTTGTGGCAACGCCATTATTGCGCTAACTCGAGTACACAGGAGATGACGTCCTCATCCTCCGCCCATGCGCACACAACCGCACCCTGTAAGGGACAAGCCTACACCTGTTCTCTTACAAACACCTACTCGTAGTTCTTGGCCTCTGAAGGCCAGCTCACCTGCACAAGCCCGGGTGGACCCCAAGTCCCCCAAGATCCTTCTTCAAGGGGCGCACATGCATCACCATCTCAGACCTCCCCTCGTCCTCGACTCAAGCCTCCTTATGAGTCAACCCTGCTCCTGCTTGCTCCTTCTTCATCGAGCAAGCACCTTCAGCTTTGATACTCGAAGGTTTTCCCCAAGAGTACCATCCAGAACCAGCCCCAACACTTGGATCATGTCTCTGAAGCTCATAAGAGCTTGGGGAATAGACCTCACAGAAGATAGAGTCCTTCATCCTCCCCAGCCCAAGATGACTCCAGTTCCTGACCCTCATCCCTTGCCACACCTGATGGAGACAGCTCTCTCATGTGTAAGAAAGTTGACCAACCGTGACCTAGATCGCAGTATTAGCAAGAGTTCCATCAAAACCTCAAGGCTAAACGTGATAGAGGTCTGCAAATTTTGACAAGGGAAGTGACCGAGGGAGTCAAAATAGCCAATTTTGATGACCCTCTTCACTTGAATCCCTTCTAACCCCTTCAGACAATGAAGCCTGAAGAACAACTCTATGAGCCCTGTGTTGTGGTTACTATCGTAGAAGAAGACCCAGCCACTCAACAACCACGGTCCCAAGAACGTCGTGAATCGGCCACGCAGCCATGGTCCCATGACCATCGAGAACAGGTCCAAATGCGATCTGCTTACAAAAGTCGAGTTCAGTCAAGGCATGCTGACTCCTTACTGACTAACCTACCATGTCAGACCCATCAATCTCGCAAACCTTCTATCGATACTAATGTTGACCTCCCCAGAGAAACGGTCAGCGTAATGGTCGTAAGTGAGCCCAGTGAGGCGCAAGAAGATTGCATGAACAAGTTTGAGGATATAGTGTGTACGATGATGGAAAAGATCGATCATATTGACGTTGCACGCCGGTCGGCTAGCCATGAGGTCAATTCCCATCACTCTGATGGTATACCTCCACGGAAGCCTCCTCCATCTACCTCGCAGGACAGTTCTGACCCTCATCTGATCTCTCAGTCTGATATTGACGCTATGGTCACCCATAGCCTATAGGGGTGACGCCTTATCAAAGACCGTACCCCTCCTAAATTGATCAAGTCTTGTTCCCCTCAAACTATAAGAAAGGGAAGTTTCCTCTATTCAGTGAAACTACCTCCCCAAACCAGCATATCGCCCACTTCCAGACGGCATGTAGGGAAACGGCAGCTGACAGAAGACTTCTTCTACACCAGTTCGTCGAGACCCTTGATGGCTCGACATTTCAATGGTATGCTCGACTTCCTCCAAACTCGGTGCATACATGGGAGAAGATGGAGAAACTGTTCTATCAATGCTTCTATGAGGTTGAGAGAGAGGTTCAAACCATTGAGATTCTCACCCTAACTCAAGACCCTGATGAGCCGTAGATCAGTTCATATCAAGATGGAGAAACTTGGCTTCCCGCCATTCTAATCCTATGCCTATGCTTGAGAAGGAAGCCGTCCAAACTTGCGTGCAGAGTATGCGACCTGAAATCGCTCTACATGTCAAGGCCTCCAATCCGATCTCCATGTCAGAGTTGATTTACAAGTTCAGCAAGTAACCGGGGCAATGGTAGCTCTCAGAATAACACACAGGGCAGCCAACAGAAAGGGGTAATCAATGCAGATGTCTTGGTCACTGATTCAAAGAAAGCTTCCCCCAAACTTTGGATCTTTCTAAATGGGTAAACACAGCAACATTAACACCCCAGGCTGGCAAGCAACAACCGTTGTACAATAGAGTACCTCCACCAGCCAACTTTGATCATAATGATGATCTCTCCAGGCATAGGAATAAATTCTATCCCTTCGAGAAAGAATGGGTCCCTACGTTGTTCTATTTATTACTGGAGTATAATATGATTCAGCTTCCAGAAACCAAGTTCCTCGAGCAATTTACCCTTGACGATCAGGCGAATTATTGTGCTTATCATCAGAGGATTAATCATCCTACATATGTCTGCTACACACTGAAGAACATCATTGAGGCCCTAATTCAGAAGGGTCAGATACAGCATGAGGACCTAACGAAGGCCTTCGGGGCAGCTGAGGCCTCCCATGTTGTAACCATCCAGGAAGAAGTTGAAGTGCTTGAAATTATCTACACCTTCTTCATTATAATGCTTCAGGAAGGCATAATCACACTGAAGCAGGCAAGGCAACCCCTTCGCCTTGTTAAGGGGACTGAAGATCGTTGGTGTCCATACCATCAGATAAGCGGTCATTACTTGTCAGAATGCACAACTTTCCTTGACATATTGGTAAAGAAGATGCGGGAGTATCAAGAATTCTATAATCTTCCCGTAAGTTATCCTCAAATCACTTCCTCATCGGGGCAAGAATATCTCACATGGCAGGACCTTCCCATCAATGACTCAGACCCTATGGAACCCTCAACCTCTCAGCCATGGATGATCTACCATGGCCGAAGCAGACTCAAGTCTTTGAGACAGGAAGCAGTTTGTCAAGCTAAGGCTGTTCGCCAGCCCAATGAGACGAATCACACATTACCTCGGAAAACCAGAAAAAGACGGGCACCAAGGGCTACTCGCCGAAGAAACAGGACCTCTCAACCCATGGTCGAGCAGGAATTTCTCAAGCCCTTCCTTCGTTGCCAACTTTGTTGTACTTCATCCACGGCACGATCCTTTTTCCTTCTTCATCCTATCAAGAAAACGTGGCCTTGACATCTTTCACTCAGCACACGTCCGATGAGGGTGATGATCTTAAAACCACTCCCCAATGGTCTAAGCAAGGGAAAGACCTAAAAGATTCCCTGCACCCATCCAATCCTGGTGATGATGTAAAAAGCTGCCCAAATAGGTCTGATGAGGGAAACGACCTTAAAAGTCCCCCACCTTCTAACCCTTCTCCGCCTTCTTCTTCTGCTTCTCATTCTCATTCTCTTATGTCTTTCGCAGGTGCGACCTTGATCTGTCCAGACTTCGAGGCTCTCGACTGAGAATTCAAAGGAATAAATATAAGCAGGATGAAGCAAACGCCATTGAGAAAGACCCTAGCACAGGCAACAGGATTCTTAATAGTCGTTGATGCCCTGGCAGCTAAAGCCAAGGCAGAGCCACCTTCATCAAAGAAGCGCAAGAAGTCAAAACCAAAAAAGCCCCAGTGGTCTTCTGAGCCTGACTTCGAGCAGAGATTGAGAGAATCAAGAGGACAAAGCTTCATTCTCAAAAGGCCTACCACATGATACAAGTATGTGAAGAACCGGTTGGCTTGGAGCAAACACTCTAGGCGTCAGTACAAATACTGTGTGGTTGGTATGAAGATACTCTTCACATCATCATCGTTGAACCTCAATTCCCTTCTAATGTTCAAGACAAGCCTCTCTAACCTGACGTGTTTACCACATTTGAGGTTGACCTTTCTGTCACTCGATTCGAGGAAGGTGCAAAAATTATGACCCACTTTGAACCTCTATCACAGGTAGAAACGTCAGGATCATGGGTCTCTACACTTAAGGTTGATCAAAAAATCTCTAGGAACGACGATGAAGAACTGCAAGAGGCCCTTGAAGAATGGGAAGAAGGTGGTCAGATCACAGCTGATGAACTTCAGGAAATAAATCTTAGAGACGAAGTGAATCCCAGACCCATTTTCATTTCAGCGAATATGTCTCCAAGAGAAAAAAAGATTTCACCACCTTCTTGAAAGCAAACCGAGATGTCTTTTCTTGGCACTATCATGAGATTCCTGGGTTTGACCCTCAAGTAGCAGTTCACCATCTCGGCATCAATCCAACTATCAAACCAGTCATACAGAAGTTGAGAAGGTTTAGGCCTGACCTCGAGATGTAGATAGACATCGAGATAACCAAGCTCAAACAAGTTGGTTTCATCCATTAAGTGAAATACCCGAAATGGATAGAAAATGTCTTTCCGATCAAGAAAAAGAATGCTCAAATCAGAGAGTGTATTCACTTTCATGATTTGAACACCTCTTGTCCTAAAGAAGATTTCCTGTTACCATTCACCGAGAAGCTCATCGACTCTACAGCTCACTGCCAGATCGTTTCCTTCATGGACGGATACTCCGAGTACAATCAAATAAGGATGGCGCTCAAAGATGAAGAGGCCACCGCATTCTTAACTCCAAAAGGGGTCTTCGGTTACACAATGATGCATTTTGGATTAATGAATGCTGAGGCCACATATTAGAGAGTAATGACCACCATTTTCAAAGACATGATACACAAAGAGGTGGTGTGTTATGTAGATGACTTGGTGGTAAAATATGAAGAGAAGGATGCTCACATGAAGGACCTTGAAAAAGTATTTGAGCGACTACGTCTTCATCAACTTAAAATGAACCCGCTGAAATGCGCTTTTGGCGTGCGCTCTAGAAAATTCTTGGGGTTCATCGTCAGACATCAAGGGCTTGAAGTTGAGCTGGTTAAGATCAAGACAATCCAAGAAATTCCGTCACCCACTACACTTCAAGAATTGCGCTCTCTTCAAGGTCAACTAGCATACATTCGCAGGTTCATCTAGAACCTCTCAAGTCGTTGTAGACCCTTTGCATATATGCTAAAGAAAGATACCCCATTCATCTGAGATGAAGCATGTCAAGCAGCCCTTGATGACATCAAGCATTATTTGCCCAACCCTCCAGTGCTCTCTATACCAATATTGGGGAAACCCCTCATTTTGTACGTGACTACTCTAGACGAGTCACTCGAAGCATTGTTGGTACAAAACAATGAAGAGTGAAAGGAGACTACGTTATATTACCTCGTGTCGTAGGATGCAAGGAGCTGAGAGGAAGTATCCCCCTATTGACAATATGTGTCTGGCTCTGATCTTCGCAGTACAAAAACTCCACCATTACTTGCTTGGTCATGAAGTGAAACATATATCAAAACTTGATCCTGTAAAATTTCATATGACACGTCCATATTTGTTGGGACGCCTTGCCAAGTGGGCCAGGGCCAGGATGGAGTTTGACATCATATATGTCCCACAAAAGGCCATCAAGGGCCAAGACTTGGCTGACTTTCTAGCAACACACCCCGTATCAGCTCAATCTCCTCTATCAAGCGACCTCCCTGATGAACAATTATTTTGTGCCGACCTTGCTCTTGTGTGGGAATTATACTTCGACAGAGCCTTTCAATCGGAACGAGGAGGAGCCAGAGTAGTATTCTTGACTCCTATAGGTGGAATACTGCCACTTTCTTTCTCTATCGCTCAAGTCGGTTCTCATAATAAAACAGAATATCATGCCCTTATAATCGGACTCGAGATAGCTTTTGATCTCCACTTGGAGCAGCTCAAGATCTACAGTGACTCTAAGTTGGTTATCCGACAGACCAAAGGGATTTATGATATAAGAAAAGACACCCTCAAGCCTTATCAGTATACTGCAAAATCGTATATGGCCCAATTTGAAGACGTATCCCTGAGTCACATCCCCAAGAAGCTAAATTCATAGGTCGATGCACTTGCGAAACTCTGTGCTACAATTCAGTTGTCCTCATCAGGAACAACTCTTGTTTGGGTGATAGAATGGAGACACAACGAGCTAAGAACTGAAGTCGATGCAGATGACGAGAGAAATATTTTCCCCGAGTGTCTTCCTTATCCATTTGGAGCACTTCTATCGGCTAAAGAAGTAATCAAGACCAAACAAGAAATAGCATAGAGTCGAGGAGCTAAGGGTCGAAATCAAGAAACACAATTCTTTGACCCAATATGCACAAAAATTGAGCAGTCAAAGATTGGAGAGACCCCATTACTAGTTTTCTAAAACATGGTAGGCTCCCGGAAGATCGTGCCGAACGTAATAGTATATGTCGAATGTCCACCAAGTATACCCTCCTCGAAGGTGATGATCTCTTTAGATGATCATTTGATGACATTCTTCTTAGATGTGTCGACATCCAAGAGGCAAATAAGGTACTAGAAGAAGTCCACTCAGGCATTTGTGGGTTGCACTAGTCCGGTCCTAAGCTCTATGAACGAATACGCAGGTTGGGATACTATTGACCTTCTATGATAGCTGATTCCTTAAGCTACGCTAAAAAGTGCGAGGTATGCCAAATACACTCCAACCTAGTTCACCAGCTTCTTGAGCCCTTACACCCTACGATTGCATCATGGCCCTTCTCACAATGGGGTATGGATATTGTAGGGCCATTGATCCCCCTTCCGCAAGGGGCCATGTTTTCATCCTAGCTGTAACAGATTATTTTTCTAAGTGTGTTAAAGCGGTCCCCCTTAAGCAAGTTCCTGGGATAGTGGTGGCCTACTTTGTTCGACATTATATCATATGCCGCTTCAGAGTGCCCTATCGGATCATATCTGACAATGGTCCTCAATTTAGGAGTCATCACATTGATTGCCTAGTTAACCAGCATCGTTTCGAATGCAGGTACCCAACTATGTACCACCCTCGGGCAAATAGATTAGCTGAAGCTTTCAATAAGACTCTATGTAATGTTTTGAGAAAGTCAGTATAAAAAACAAGGAAGAACTGGCATGATAAGCTTCCCGAAGCACTATGGGCTTATCACACAATTATACGAAAA
>NW_006499810.1:4935568-4994599 GCF_000471905.2 Amborella trichopoda
CGTTCTCGTACGTACGTACGTCGTCGACGTACGTACTACGTTGTAGAGAAGAAGTAAAGGTAACGGTTACCGTTACTACTATCTACTTACTTCTCTCCTCCTCTCTCTCTTCTTCTCTCTTCTTCTCTCTCTCTCTTCTTTCTCTCTTTCTCTCTCTTCTCTCTCTCAAATTCTTCTCTCTTTCTCTCTCTTCTCCCTCTCTCTCCTCTCTCTTCTCCCTCTCTCTTCTCTCATTCTCTCCCTTCTTCTCCCTCTTCGTTTATCAATCGACGAGACCTAGCACCGGTTGGTCTTCTCCCTCTTCATCTAGCAGTCATCGAGACCTAGCATCGGTAGGGTTTCTCTCTATTCCTCGATCAGTCGGTGAGACCTAGCGCTGATTGGTCTTCTCCCTCTTCGTCTACCAGTCGGTGAGACTTAGCGTCAGTTGGTCTTCTCCCACATTGTCTATCAGTCGGTGAGACCTAGTGCCGGTTGATTTTCTCTCTCTTCCTCTATCAGTTGGGGAGACCTAGTGCCGATTGGTCTTCTCCCTCTTCCTCTGTTAGTCGATGAGACCTAGTTCTAGTTGGTCTTCTCCCTCTTCGTCTACCAATCGGTGAGACCTAGTGCCAATTGGTCTTCTCTCTCTTCATCTATCAGTCAACAAGACCTAATGCCGGTTGGTTTTCTCTCTCTTCCTCTATCAGTCAGCGAGACTTAGGGCTGGTTGGTCCCTCTTCCTTTGTCAGTCGGTGAGACCTAACACCAATTAGTCTTCTCCCTCTTTGTCTATCAGTCGACGAGACCTAACGTCGGTTGGTCTTCTCCCTCTTTATCTACCAATCGGTGATCATTAGTAGGGTTTCTCTCTCTTCCTTTGTCAGTCCGCATGACCTAGCACCGGTTGTCTTTTCACTCTTTACCAGTCGGCAAGGCCTAGCATTGGTTGGTCTATTCCTTCTCTTCTTTTGTCAGATGGTGAGACTAAGCACCAGTTGGTTCCCTTCCTCTCTTCTCATCTAACACAGTCGATGAGGCCTAGTGCGGACTGCTTCCTCTCTCTCTCATCTCCTGAAACAGTTGGTGATTTTTAGCGTCGACTGCATCTCCTCCTCCTTCTTCTCTCTCTTTCCGTTTTTCCCCTTCCTATTTTTAACCATTCGTTTGCTACCCTCTTGTTCGACCAAGAGCGATTGAGGTTAGCATCTCATGGGTGTCCTGTTGTATAACCGTAAAGTTGTTGCGCCAAGTTCGCTTGGCTTGCTTTACTGCCACGACAGAGCGACCGTCGTGCCTAGCTAGTCGATATTGGCAATAACGTCTAGTAGCGATCCTGTTAGCCTGTCTAAGTTAACGAGCCCGTTTCTCCACCACGTTATGTCAATTATCCACCAACCTAGTCACTGCCCTGACCTTCTCGCTTGGTCAAATCCTTCTCTCCCCCTGTCTTTCTTTCTTCTTTTTGAATATGCTTGCTTGCATACATTCATAAAAGAAGAAAAGGGTGACATGTACCATAACCTTTGCCATATATGTGTGTGATTGCAAAAAATAGAAAATAAGAAGAATACGAGCTAAGGAAGGCGATTCCGAACCAGTTTCATTACTGAGGGGCTTTCTTCGTGATCTAAGAGGGCACCCATGTGAGTCAGCCCGAATAAGTCCCGAACCCACCTTTTAAAATCCTCCCTCACCAGTTGGTAACACTTGCCCCTGTTTTCGAACGAGGTTCCCGAGAGAGTGATTCCACGAATGTCCCGAGTCTTCCTCAAAACCTGAGACGTGAGCAGCCCGCTCCCCCAAGGATCAGGAGGGCGAGGGCGAGATCGCGACGCCTAACCACCCTCCACCAAGGCCCCTTGCATTGGAAACACAACTACTACTGCACACAACACTCACCCTGCTACTTGCAAGTTCCTTGCTGGTCATATTATTGAGGTACACCAAAAGGCTGCTCTGTCTGCTTTCACGAAAGGAAAACAAGTTTTCATCTCTCCAAAGAGTCACTACAAGGCCACTCCCCATACTCCTTCACCACCCCGAACCTCTCTCGTTAGAGGCTCGGCACACAGAGGTGAAGATCCTATGGCCTCCACCTCTCGTACACACCTAAGGGCTCATGGTCCATCCACTCGAGCCACATCTCGGGGCAACTTTCATGCTGCCTTGAGATCGCATCCAAGGCTAGGCCTTCTCTAGCCGAACCCTGCATGCACCATGCACCTACATCCCATAGCTCGGGGTAGTGCCAGCTCCAGAACACAAGGGTCGACCGCTCTGTCCTCCTTCTCAGCACATACAGCTTCACCCTGTGAGAGATAGGCTCCCTCCTAATCCCTCACGAACACAAGCTCATGGGCCTCGACCTCTTAAGGTCGAACCAGCTAACCAAGCCCGGGTTGACCCCCAAGTCACCCAGATGCTAACTCTAAAGGTGCACATGCACAAGCTTTGCAGGTTCCTCCCCGATCCCAACTCAGGCGGAGTCATGAACCAGTCCCTTCTTTCTATCATTCTTCCTTCACCAGGCAAGCACCTCGAGACAAGGTACTCAAAGGTTTTCCCTAAGAGTACCATATTGAGTCAACCACCTCAAGTCAGGCATGCACCCGGGCCACACAAGGGAATTCAAGGCAATGGCCTAATGTTAAACAGAAGCCTGCAGCCTCCAAGGCAACAACCCAGGTTGGCCTCTGTCCTTGTACCCCACTCTCTGCTCCAGCTATTAGAAACAACCCTAGCATGCTCAAGAAGGGCGGGGTAGTGCAAATCTCAAGCTCGATTCTAGAGTAAAGTCCATAGCAGCCTCAAGATTAAGTAAGAGAGAGACCTGCAGATCCTGACCGGATGAGCCTCTAAAGCAGTTGAGGTTACTACTATTGGTGACCTCCTGCCTCATAGTCCCTTCTTCCCTCTTCGAACTCTAGAACCTGAGGAAGTCTAGGAATATTGCTTGGTGATTACTGCCAAGAAGCCATTGTCTCAAGACCATCAAGAACCGGTCCTCATGCGATCAATATACAAGGCTCGAGTCCAATTGGTACATGATGAGCTCCTGCAGACCGACTTGCCTCATGCGAATCGCCAATCCTAGTAGTCCACTACTCCACCTAACACTGACCTTACAGAATAAAGTTTTAGCGAAGTGCAGAAGTGCGAAGAAGGGAGAAGGGAAAATCGTAGGGTCATAGAATAGCTTTCGGGGGAACTCTGGGCAGTTTTCCACTAACTTTGGTCATTAGTGGAAATGTTTTTCGGTGAGTAGGAGTGAATTTCTGGTGAAGAGGGGAAACATTGGAGAGAACCCGAGGCATTACGAGGCTGTAACGGTCGAGGAGGTGACGTGGGACGGCGAACGGTAACCCTCCACACTCGCGGTGACTGGCCACGCTGCGAGTGTCAGACGACATGCCTAGATTTCAAGGGACGTGGTGTGTTGCACTTGTGATGCGTGCAAACAGTTGGAGCACAGGTGTTTCTGCTTTACTTTGACAGATGGCGATAGCCCCTTGGTCGTGAGACGGCGATAACCCATCTTTGACCATGAGATGGGGATAGTCTTGCCTTTGGTCGTGAGACAATGATAACACATCTTTGGTCTGGCAACGACAATAATCCTGCCTTAGTACCTTGTATGTGGCAGTGAAGCCTTTTTCTTAACTTCATGGCCTATCCTTCAGGTGCCATCGCAGATGTGAAGAACATCCCATGTGCAGAGGAGCTTGGCACCGATGAATTCACCAGTGAAAGCTTGGTGAGAGGCGAGCTAATCTGGCTCATTGAAAGCTTATGTGAACCGCGGTGGCCTTTGAGTGTCACTTTTGCGCTACCGCGAACTAGTAGAAATCCAATTGCAACAAAAGGATGTTGCAGTCTCCCAAAGATCCAACCTTGTTGAAGAGGCCATCGCCCTCCATGACAAGGTGATGACCCTGAAGGCGAAGTTATTACAGCTGACGTAAAATCTTGATAAGTTGGAGAAGGAGACTGTGGCTTTAGAAGCAAAGGACAAGATGCTTGTTAATAATATTTTGGCTCTCGTGTGCTCCTTGGAAGAAGGGACTGCCTTAATAGAGCATGAGGCGGAGCTGGTGGCAGAGTTGAAGAGAGAAATTGAGCGGGCGAAGGTATCAGTTGCAACATACAAGGGGAAGATCAATGAAGAAATTGATCTGTTTTGACGATGCCTTCTTTCTCTTTTTCTTTTCATTTCTTCTTATTGTAAAGAAAAGGAGCTTGTAATGTCCTCTTGATTTATGAATGAAAGAATTCCTTTCTCTTTCTGTGTGATGCATGTGTCTTATTTTTCCTTCTTCTTTGTTGTTTTTTCGCTTTTTCCATGTGAGATGAAAAATGATAGCCCACTCCTTGCTTCATCTTCTCATAGCTTATCGTGGCTCAAATGACCTCGAATGGAGGAGCAGTTGCTTCCTCACCCCTTAACGTTTGATTTGGCAGGGGTTCATAATCCATGGTTCTCATGATTTGGGGTCACTTGGTGTTGGCCCTGAGCTGGGTGACGCTTCATGAACTTGAATAATGTGACAGGCCTCGTGGGAATAAGAGCTCAAAGATGGCTCGGTTCTGGCTTGAGCTGCCAAGGTGTCGGTGACTGTTAAGAATTCGGCCTCCTGGGCCAGCATCTTTCTTAGGTGCTTCCGTTGCGACCTGCTGAGGCTGGTGCCTCCAAGCTCTCTATTAAGAGTGTCAAAGTTTGGGCACTGCCGAACTGCACCTGTGAAAGAAATAGAAGAGGAGGGAGGAGAAGAAGAGTTAGTATGTCATGTGTGACTTTTTACGTTGTCGCCAGAATTGGATATGTGCAGGGGGTGTTTTAGGTCTTGCCCTGGCTTTGAACATTGTGGGGTGCTTTTAGAATCGTCACCCTTATTGGATGAGTCCCGAGTAGTTGATGACTCAAGGATGTCCAAGTGATCAAACGATGGGATAAGATGAGTTGTGCTTAGGATGAACTCTGGCAAGGTCGGCAGTGGGGGAAGAGGCTTGAGAAATTCTTCCTCGACTTGTGGTTGAGGAATGTGATCCTGTCGGCGGGCTGACCTGGGTGCTCATCTCCTTCTGGATCCCTGAGGAGGTATTTGGTTTGCCTTATCAGGCTGGTGAGTAGTCCTAGCTTGGTGGATTGCCTCCTGCTATAGGGACTTGAGCCTACTTCACCCATGGTAGACTTCCTAGGGTAGAGAAGTCGAGGGCTCTGAAAGGTCCAGTGTATATTCATAGGAGGACCTATAGTGGGGCTTCCTCTTGAATGAGAGCGATGGCTTGGAAGCATTCTGGGACCACGACACATACAATGTGGCCTTTCTGGGCTTTCTCCGCGACTATAGCTTCAAACCCAGAGATTCTTTCAACTCGTGGCCCCATACTTGGAGTCGGGAGTTCTTCTTGCAGTGGTGGAAGAGGGACTTGGGGGTGTCCTTTTGGGTTACCATGACCTTCCTGAAAGTGCTGCATCTTCTTGACCAAGAGCTCATGGAAGCCAGTGAATTCACTCAGGTCGTGACCTCGTATCGGGTGATAAGAGCACCAGAGGTTCTCAGTTCCTGCAGGCAGAAACTTGAGCTGCTTTGTCGGCTTTGGTGTGACGAGTCCTTCTTCGAGCATTATGGAGAATAGTGCACGGAGGGTAGCGGGTGCTTCGTCATCGTCTTGAATTGTCACTATGTGGGCAGCCTCAGTTGCCCTGAATGCTTTCTTTAACTCTTCGAGCTTTATCTAACCCTTATTAATGAGGGCTTCGATAATGTCTTTGAGCATATAACATCTTGATATGGGAGGCCTACTCCTCAGTGATAGGCGCAATACCTCTCATGTGTCTCTTGCCCAGCCAGCTCTGGGGTTTTTACCTCTGGCAGCTGGATCATGTTTTGCTCCAGCAGTAACCGAAGCAGCGCAAGAAGCCATTCCTTCTCAAAGGGGTACACCTTATTCTAAATCTGGATCTAGAAGTCATTTTGATTTATAATTTTAAGGGGTGGGACCCTATTTTAGGATTGCTGCTTACTCCCAGCCTGTCTCTGTCTTGGAGAGGTCATGGGTTTGAGGAATGGAATTCTTAGTTTCAGTCACGGTGACAGCCGCACTAATCACCTCTTTTTGCTGGTTGCCCTGTCTGTTGGAGCGGGAATTCAAGCTAGAGGGTTGCTGATGAGATCCACCATGGTGCTTGGATAGACCCTTTATACGAACTGCTTTAGAGATGAGCTCTGACATGGAGAGTGGATTGGAGGCGGCCTCGATATGGAAGGAGATCTCGAGCATCATATTTCGTATGCAGGTCTGAACTGCTTCTTTTTCAGTCATGAGAGTGGCATGAAACGTTGCCAACTCTCTCCATCGGGCGATGAACTCGTCAACTGGTTCACCAAGATCTTGAGTCAAAGTGAGGAGCTCGATGGTTTCCACGTTCTTTGGACTTCATAGAAGAGTTGGTAAAACAACTGCTCCATTTCTTTCCATGTGTGTACCGAGTTTGGAGGCAACCGAGCATATCACTGGAAGGTTGGTCCTTCGAGAGTCTCGAAGAACCGATGTAGGAGGAGTCGCATGTCAGTCGCCATCTCTCGACATGCTGCTTGGAAGTGAGCAGTATGCTAGTGAGGGGATGAAGCACCGTTGAACAGGGGGAGCTTCCCGTTTTGTTAGTTTGGGGAAAACGACACCTGGTCAATATAGTAGGGGTACGGCTTCTGGTAGAGTGGCGCCTCTTACATGCCTAGGACCTTGTTATTGAGACTGTGGATCACCATAGCATCTATATCAGCTTGCGAAACCATGCGGGAAGCAGAGCTGTCTTGGAAGACCGGTGGGGGAGTTTACCTAGGAACTATGTCTTCACCAGACGGGGAATCGGTCTCATGGTTAGAAGAAGGGGACCTGGAGGCTTCTGAGCGATCCATCTTTTCGAGGATAGACTGCATCATCACCTTGAACCTGTCCATCCACTCTTCTTGGGCATTGTCCGACTCATTGATCACCATGATGCTGACTCACCAGAATTTCACCGTGTTTTCGGTGAGTCCACTGCTGCTTCTTCTACTTCTCTCCTGAAAACCAGAGGACCGTCAGAACCCCCGGATCCTTCTGAAACCTGCCAGCAACTGTGGAACTACCAAAAAAACACTAGAACTCCGTCAGAGCACCACTGCAAATCTCCCTAAGGCTTTGAGAAGCCTCGTTCCCTGCTCATAAGATCCCAACACTCTCCAAAAACACTCGTAAGCATGTTGTGAAGACCCACGACCTGCTCAAGCTTGCCAGAAAACTCTTGAAGGCCTATATGCTGCGAGTTTGGCCGAAAAACTCTTGTTGGAAGTCTCTTGAAGGAAGCTCCAGCTCTCTCTCTCTAAAAAAAAAAACTCTCTTCGACTGTTTTACCCTTAGGTGAAACAGTACAATGGGGTTTTCCCCCCTTTATACCCAGCAAATCCACAAACTGTCCCTTACAAATTCATAATGACGCTCTGGTCCTCATCTTCAGATGCTAATAAGACCAGGTCGGGGAGGGTGCACGACCCTAAACTGTAGTGAAGGTCAAGTTGCATGATCTTAAACTGCATGGTCATAACTGCATGACTTTAAATGCGAAGCCATGGTCCGAGCTATAAGACCTTAAAAATGTAACGCACGGAGCCACAAAATAGTCCATACGCATGACTTTAACTGTGAAATGGACCACCTCTGCGCCAGGTGAACTTCATCAACATCCCCCAATGGAGATAGGTGCAACCAAAAGAAAAAGGGTGTCGTGCTTACCCCTTTAATCCCCAGTGGGTTTGTTTCGCACAAACATCGCCAGTAGGAGTCACATCCTATTACGACCCACTATTCCCAGGGCGTTAAGGTCATTCTTATCCTTTCATCCCCCAGTACGGTTGCATCTATGCTCTAACCTATCATTCTCAGCAAAGTTACATGCATACCATTACTCATTATCCCTAGGGAGTCACACTTGCCCTCTTAATCCCCAATGAAGTCTACTTCTCCATCTAAACCTCTTGCCGGATTTAACCATTTCTATCCCTAAGGAGTCAGATTGCTTTCTACTGACCTATCCCTAATGCAGCTTCACCTATAAGACGACCCACACAATGGTCCATGCTGCATGACCTTAAACTGCACAGCCATGGTCTAGGTACACGACCCTAAACTGTATGATTCAAAATATATGACCTTAAATTGTAGCTGAGGTCTAGTTGCACGACCTTAAACTGCATGGTCCAAGTTGCATGACTTTAAACTGCATAACTATGGTCCAAGCTATATGATCTTAAACCATAGTGCATTTCCCAGTTGCATGATGTTCAGCTGCTTTGCCCAGCTCCAAGAGGCATGACCTTAAGGATGCCCCCACATACGCGCACACGCCCTTTATGTGCATCTTCACACACGCCTTCCCTAACTGACCCATTTGTGTGTGCACACCACCTACATTGCTTCCCCAGTGAATCCATTCACCTCATTACCATCATCCATCATTCCTCAGTGAGTTTCACTCATGCTCACAAAACGGCTAACCATTCCACTATCCATACTCGTCGTCAGCTAATGGGTCACCACTTTTCATACATCATCATCTTTCATAGGTAGCCTCGTGCCATCTCCCCAAAGTGAGTCAAAACCACCACCATACTCACTCCATGGCCTCCAGAGACTGCCGCCATTCATCACCACCACGGTTCAGTTGTATGACCCTAAACTATTGTACATGTCTTGGCTGCATGATGTTAAAAGGCTTCGCGTAGATCCTGAAGGCATGACCTTAAACATTCCTTCACAAGAAAACAAAGAAAAATAACGGGCATGAAAATAAAAGAGTTCCAGAGACTTCAGGATGATGCCTCTCTATGAGATTACCTCTCCAAAAACCTTCTTTAGCCGACAGGCCCAAACCTTTGGGACAAGCCAACAAAAAGTCCCTGACTGGACCCAGTAAGATGGGGCCCATGAGGCCGCCTTGCCTAAATTCCCCCTAGCTAATAGGCCCAAACCTTTAGGACAGGCCAACAAAAAGCCTACAGAGGTACCCTGATCATCAAAAGCAAATCTGGTCCAGCAGTAAACAATGCCGACCAAAGGTTTATAGCACTTGACTGTCAGATAGGCCAGATTCTGACCGATGAGGTCCACACAAAATCCTCAACTGCTAGAATAGCAAATAGTCCCTTGAGGGTGAGGACTCGACAGATCTCTCAAAAGTATCTTCTCTCCCTAAATCCTCCATGGATGGACCTGTACATTGCATCCAAACATCTAAGCATCCTAGTTACAGCATTGCGTGGATCTCCTTAGTGTGCACGTAGTCCTGTGGCTAGGAAGAAAAAGGAAATAAAGCCAGAGGAAATTTTTTGAATGATTGTCCTTCTCGCTTCTCTCGAAGCACAACATTCAGTAGGGCATATTATTGGAAGACATTTTTCATCATCATGGGTTCCCGATGCGAAATAAAAGAGAGTAGTTGGTCAACAAAGCCTAACATACAGTGGAAATTTTTGACAGTCTCATAATGGCCCCAAAACTAGTCAAGACCTTCAAAAAGACTCTTAAAAGTCACCTGCCAAGTTTTGTTGTATTTCGACATGTCTAAGGTAGTGCAGACTAAAGAACAGTTTTGGCATAATTCATTCTCTTGCCCCCTGAAATGGACCCTATAACTAGAACTATGTTTTCAATGTGTCAAATTGTTATGGAACCACCACCATTGGATCTATCACGGTTGAAAACCTCGAGGGATCAAATTTCAGCTGAAACGGACATTCCAGGAAGAAGTTATATGCAAAATACTGAAAAGGGGTAGGCCGCACACTGTTCTCATGCGGCCACCCTGCAACTAAACACCATTACAAGGGTAGTCATGAATAGTGACTTTCGATACTCATTTCTCACCCGTATATAGTCGGATCGTGCTCAAATTTTGTGAGTGTGTTCTTCTCATCAAGACGAGCGTTTCGATATGTAGCACGCCTCGTGACGACTCCCAAGCACGAAGAAACGCTAGAGAGAATTTGCTGATCCGTGAAGAAAGTTGCAAGAAAATCAATAGCATCGCGTCTCGCTCGAGTGGCCAAAACACGGTACTCACGAACTCGATCGACGTGAAACTAATTCCATCGCATGCGTAGCGTCCATGGTTATCACTGCTTCGAGCCCCGTACATGGTGAACAGCCAGATTCAACACACGAAGCCTATGAAGTGACTGCAAATTTCGACATCGAAATTTCAGATTTTGGCCAAAACTTTGAAGTTGCAAAATCCTCGTCCGGACACGAAATCGAGCTGCAGTGGATGCTACGCAATCGTGACAGCATGCTCAGTGTGATCCAGCGAATAAATCACATAAAGAAATCAAGGAACGAGCACACTATCGATCCGAATTTTCAAGATTCATCCAAATTTTAAGTCGCATGATCATGGTTAATAAACACGATTCATGGCTCGAAGTTAGTGTCAAATTGATCGTCATGTCAAGCCCTACAATGAAATAATCATCTTTGGATCAAACGGGTATTAGAACAACCCCAGATCATCCATGAAATATCACGCACGTTCTAGGGCAGCACAAGGACTGTTTTAGAATTCCACAAATTGTTAGGAAGGGGCAAATCAATCATTTTGTAGCCTATTTTCCTTTTTTTTTAATTCAGTTAAATCTTAATTTTCAGCAATTAGGTTTAATTTTGATCAATCCACTCATGTTTGGGCACAACTCTATATATTTCACATACTACCATTGTACGCTGACCCTTCGCCAAAGAGAATTTTTGCTGAATAGAATTATTATTCCTTCTTATTGTTGAGTCACGTTTGGAGAGAGAGAGGAAGGAGAAAGAAACTTTTGAATGGGTACCCCTAGGCTCAAGGTAAATATTTCTCTCTCTTATTTTCTTCTCTTCTTTTCTTTCTTCTTCTCTCTCTACTTCTCTTTATTCTTCTTCTTCTTCGTTTGAGCTTCTCTTAGAGGTCATGCATGGCAGTGGCAGTGTCGTGCATGTCTCTTTCTGTCTTTCCCCCTCCTGTGGCTTCATAGGTTGTGCATGGCAATGGCAGCGCTATGTGCAAGTTGCTTTCTCTTCCTCTTCATTCATCTCTGCCTCTCTGTGAGAAGAATAGACAATGATGCCTATTGCCGCCCACAGGAGTCTTCCCTAGTTGCTCGCCTATCGTTGAGGGTGATACCTATCACCACCCGTGAAGGGTCGCAGCAACACCTATTGTCGTTCGTAAGCTCTATTCATGTGCTCGGTGCCTATCACTGTCCACGAGCTTCCTTCACGCGCTCGGTGCCTATCGTCGTCCGTGAGATTCCTTCATGCGCTTAGTGCCATCGTCGTTCGCAGGTTTCCCTTACATCCGACGTCCATCGTCATGTGTTCTAGAAGGAACTATCACTGCATGCTTCACAAATGGCTATCATCGCGCTCTTCACAAGAAGGTATCGCCGCCCGCGAAGGGGTGTGTTGCCTCCTCGTGTTGCTAATGATGATGCTTAGCACCACCTGTAGTTCATTGCTCACCCTCCAGCCGTGAGCAGTAGTGTCTAGCGTCGTCCAAGGGTCGTGACACTGCTACTCCATAATTATGGGTGACGATGCCTAGCATCGTCGGGACCCCATCTCTTCGTCGCCTCGCACCTTCTCTTCACTCTCTTCTCACTTGACTGAGGGTAGGCTCAGTCTAGCACTGTCATAGAGTTCAAGCTGTCGAGCAGTATTAACGTCATGCTAGTCCGGAGTACCATGCCCATCTTGCTTCCACACCAAATTAGGATAGTCATATCGGCCTTAGTTTTAAGTAGTATTGCAGTCGTGCTGGTCCTGATTACCATGCCCATTTTTCTACCACTCTGAGTCTGTCATTGTCATGCTATCATGCTAGTCTTGTCCCTTCATCAAGTTCTCTTCTCTTTTCGACCTTTATTCGAACCTTCCATTTCATCACCCTAACTTTTAACTTTCTTTACCATATGAATGTGCATTGCCCTAAGACAAGTGTGGGTCCTTCGGCGCACTTGTCTTGCAAATTAACCATGGTAGTGTGTGCAAAAAACAAAGAGATTGCAGGTCAAGGGAGGCAATTCCGAACCTACTGAAGCATCTGGGGGGCTTTCCGTCGCGATCTAAGAGGGCACCCGTGAGAGTCAGCTAGAGTAAGTCACGGACCCAGGTGAGGTTGGTCCCCACCTCACATCCGAAATTCCTCTCTCACTAGTTGTACACCTACCCTTGTTCTTGAACGAGGTTCCCGAGAGAGCGATCTCAAGTCACGGGTCTTCCAAACCTGAGATACGTGTCACCCGATCACCTAGATCTGGGGAAGCGAGATTGAGGAACCTAACCAATGTGCATCACCAACTTCCTTTTATTTGGGGCTCTTTTACCCATGACCTTTCGGTCATGTCCACCCTTATTTTTTCCTTTTTACTCACGATGCCTTTTAAGGTTTTCACTGTGCCCAAGTTTTTATTTTCATGAAACTCTTTTACTCATGGTTTCATGACCATGCCTGTCCATCATTTTTACTCATGGCTTTCCCTTGTCCAGGTATACACCATACCCGTTATTTTCTTTTCTTTTTTTTCTTGTGAAGGCATATTTAAGGTTATGCCTTCAGGACCTGTGCAAAGCAGTTTAACGTCATGTGGCCAGGACGTGCACTATAGTTAAGGTCATATAGCTGAACCGTGGTGGTGATGAATGGCAGTCTGTGGAGGCCATGGAGTGAGTATGGTGGTGCTTTTAGCTCACTTTGGGGAGATGGTACGAGGCTACCTATGAAAGATGGATGATGCATGAATGGTGGGTAGAAAAGTGGTGACCCACTAGCTGAAGGCGAGCATGGATGGCGAGATGGTTCACCGTTTTGTGAGCATGGGTGAAACTCACTGGGGAATGATAAATGGTAATGAAGGAACTTGGATTTACTGGGGAGTTGATGAAGGTTGTGTGCGCACATGGATGGGTCGGTTAGGGAAGACATGCATGAAGATGCACGTAAAAGGTGTGTGGGGACGAATTTAATGTCATGCCTCCAAGACCTGTGCAAAGAAGTTTATTGTCATGCAACCAGGTTGTGCATTATGGTTTAGGGTCATATAGCTTGGATTGGGGTTTTGTACTATTAAGTCATGCAACTAAGACCATGCAGTTTTGGGTCGTGCAACTAGACGTCCGCTACAGTTTAAAGTCATATAGTTCGGACAATAGTGCTAAGCCTTTTATCGTCATGCGGTCAGGACTTGCACTATAGTTTAGGGTCATATAGCTTGGACTTGGGCTGTGCAGTTTAAAGTCATGCAGCACGGACCATTCAATTTATGATCATGCAACTAAACCTTCGCTATAATTTAAAGTAATATAGTTCGAACCATAGTGCTAAGCCTTTTATTGTCATGCGGCCAAGGTGTTTAGGGTCATATAGCTTGGACCTAGTTATGCAGTTTAGGGTCATGCAGCACGGACCATGCAGTTTAAGGTCATGCAACTAGACCTTCGTCGCTACAGTCTAAGGTCATATAGTTTGGACCATGGTTGTGCAGTTTAGGGTCATGCAGCATGGACCATGCAGTTTAAGGTCATGAAACTAGACCCTCGTTATAGTTTACGATCATATAGTTTGGACCATGGCTGTGCAGTTTAGGGTCATGCAGCATGGATCATTGTGTGGGTCGCCATGTAGGTGAAGTTCCATGGGGAATAGGTCTGTGAATAGTAATTTGACTCCTTGAGGATAAAATGATAGCAGGGTTTTTAGATGGAAAGCAGACTTTACTGGGGATTAGGGGACAAGTATGACGCCATGGAAGGTAACTCGACTCTTGAGGATAAGAAGCTTGGTGTGAGACTGACCCACACGAGATAAAAGGGGTAAACACGCTCTTAACTCTGTTGGGGATAAAATGATAGTAGCAGTGTAATCCCTACTCAAGATGAAGGACAATAGCCTATTCTTGACTCCTTGGGGGATGACCAGTTACAACCTGGTGCAACTCCACTAAGGATGAATGGAAATGGCGCTCTCATAACTCAATTGGAAATAGTGGTGAGATGTGCACAATGGAAACCAAGTGCTGACACATGCTCGGCATTAGCACGGGGAGCATACAACAATGGTCATGAGCAGTGGCGACATTGACATATGCAGCGTCAGTGCGGGTGACAGCAACACATGTGGCGATAAACTTTTTGAGAACACAGTCGGCGCTAGACGTTGAAGAACACAGTCAGCGCTGGGTGATTTAAAACACAGTCGGCACTGAACCATTGAGAACATGGACGGCAATGGGTTAAGATTACACAGCCGGCGATGGGTTGAGATTACATAACCGGTGATGGGTTGAGATTACACAGCAGGCGATGGGTTGAGATTACACAGCCGACAACGGGTTGAGATTACACAGCTAGCGATGGGTTGAGATTACACAACCGACGATGGGTTGAGAAATAGAAGCATGGACACGTACGGTGTTTTAGCATGGGTGGAGACAAGATATGCAGCGCTAGCGTGCGCAGTGGCAACACGCATGGCAAAAAACTTGGGAACAGAGTCAGCGTTGATTTTTGAAGAATACGGTCGGTGCTATGCTTTGAAAACACAGCCGGCACTGGGTTGTTGAAAACAGAGCCAGCACTGGGTTGTTGAGAACAGAGCCAGTACAGGGTTGAGATTACACAGCTGGTGATGACCTATGTTCAGGTCTCAGGCCCGAGCCCGACCCGGTCTTGGCTTCTGATGCATGAGATTTCATGAGCGGCGATAAAATATATTCGGGTCTCAGGTCCGGCCCGACCCGGTCTAATCCATCGTTGTTTAGCCTTCAAGGACCTGGGTGGCATTCCTGGTTTACGAGGGGCATTTAAAGGAAGCTCTGCCTATTAAAGGGGGTAAACCTCATTCTTACTATTTTTCGCCGAATGTAAAACGGTAAGTTTCACAGTGAGAGAGAGAGAAGAGACTCCAACATGAATTTCAGGAGAGCACGTAGGGTCTTTCGTGAAGTTTGTTGGAATTTGCCGGGGAGAAGGAAAGGACTCCGACTAAAAGAGAGAATATCAACAGAGGTACACAGGGGGCACAGGGGTTTTTCGTGCTGGATTTGAAGTAGGGAAGCAGTTTTCCGGCTAGCTAAGGTTCCGGCAGTGGTTCAAAAGTACCAAAAAAAGGGAAAAAGAGTCCAAGTAGCTGTTGTCGGTGAACTTCTGCTGATTTCCCAGTAGTTTTCCAATAGTTTCCAGTAGTGGGAAGGAGAATAATAGGTGTCGCAATCTATTTTTGATAGTGGTAGCTGTTTTTCGATGGGAAACGGAGAGGTCGTGGGAAGGTGAAAAGCCGCTGGAAAGTGAACTGTCGCTAAGAGACGAAGGGTTGCATTAGGAATTTGATTCGTTGTAAGAAGACAAGGAGTCTTGGGAAGGTGCACAGTGACCAGGGAGACGAAGAGTCTTAGGCAACCAAAGGTTCACGGGAGCCGAAGAGGCACAGAGAAATGAAGGGTCACTGGGAGGTGAACAATCGCAGTGGCGAGTGGCCCAACAAACACAGTCAGTGCTACCCTTACGATACGTAGTAGGCGCTGGGCCTCAAAAACACAGTCGGCGCTAGCCTTTGAATATGTAGCCGACGCTGGCCCTCAAAAGCGTAACCAGCCGAAGCTAGCTTTAAAATACACAACCAGCACTGGGCCTTAGAAACACAGCCAGTGCTGGTCTCGCGCGGCACTAGTCAGTGCCTTGGTCGCACGTGGCTAGCAACATGATGCGCCTGGCTTTAATCATGCGCGGCTATTGCTCGCTTGATCCTTTGATGAAGGGTGGTGAAACGTGTTCTGCAGTGATCGTGCACAGCGATGATTGGGGTTAGTAAAGGACAGTAACCAATGGTGAGGCGTGGCTTGCAACGCCTGCTGGAATCCAAGTCTTCCAACACAATTGTGAACTCCATGTTGTTCTGTGGAAGGGCCCTCATTGTGAGCAGGATGTGCTCTCCATCAAAGGCCAGTTCCTTGCCAGAGAAGAATGCTTTGCATGTTTGGTGTATCCCATCAAAATGTTTCCACCTTTTCCTATGATGAAGGCCACTTTTGGCCTGTAACCATCCTTTGTCCCTCATATGCAAGAGGGATGTCTCTGATGGTGAAAGAGACTTTTGGCCAATAATTGTCCTCTCCTCAAATGCAAGAGCAATCTTTCTAATGCGAGAGCAATCTTTAACCTGTAACCGTCCTCTCCTCAGATGCAAGAGCAACGCTGGGGTCAGTCTTTTTCTTTTCCTTAGGTGCAAGAGATACACTGGGGATCAACCATCTTCTTTTCCTCGGATGCAAGAGCAATGCTTTGAGATCAACCGTCTTCTTTTCCTCGGATGCAAGAGCAACATTCTACCGCAGCTATTTTCTTTTGTGAGTGGTGATACTGCATGATGGATTTGTAACGTCCCTAATAATGGGTTTTTGGCTTGTAACTCCTTTTTATGCAATAAAAGAGTTAAACCTTGTTTGAACTGCCTTTCTTGTCCTCTTTTATATTGCACATTGACTCTGCATCATGGGTAGTATTATTTTAGATATCGCCCGTTGATAGGGGGCATCGCCTCCTCTCCATCAGGATGTACCAATATGTAAAATCCATTTGGCGAGACTTTCTTGACTATAAAGGGACCTTCCCACTTGGGTTCAAACTTTCCTTTGCGTCGCCCATGCATGACAATTGGCCTCTTGATGGCTAGGACTAGATCCCCACAGGAGAATGAGCGAACCTTGACTTACATGTCAAAGGCCCTCTTCATTATCCTCTGGTTTAGTTCGAGGTTCTGCTGAGCTTCTGACCTCTTTTCATCGAGGGAATCTAATTCTTGATACCAAAGTTTGACTCTCTCGTCTTCGGGTAGTCCTTGATATATAGCGACACGCAGTGAAGGGATTTGAATTTCAAGGGGTAAAACTACTTCACCAATATAAACTAGGAAATAAGGAGTGGAATCGGTGACATTTCGTGTGGTGGTGCAATTGTCCCACAAGGCTTCAGGAACGTGCCAATTCATTTTCATCTTTGATAACTATTTCCTTAAAGTTGCACAGGGTCTTATTAAAAGCCTCAGCTAATCAGTTGGCTCGAGGGTGGTACATAGTTGAGTACTTCCACTCGAAACCGAACTGGTTAACCTACCGATCAATGTGATGACTTATGAACAGAGGGCTGTTATCAAATATAGTCCAGTCAGGCACTCCGAACCGATATATGATGTGATGTGGCACGAAGTTAGCCATCGTGGTCCCAGGAACTTTCTTAAGGGGGATCGCTTCGGCCCACTTGGAGAAATGATCGATTGCAGCTAGAATAAAGACATGACTCATTGCCTAAGGAGGGTAAATAGGCCCTATAATGTTCATACCCCATTGTGAGAATGGCCATGATGCCACTGTAGGGTGTAAGGGTTCTGGAGGCTGATGAACAAGGCTTGAGTGTATTTGACACACCTAGCATTTCTTGGCATAGTTTAAGGAATCAGTAATCATCGAAGGTCAATAGTACCCCAATCTTCGTATCCATTCATAGAGCTTGGGGCCAGAATGATGCAATCCACATATGCCTAGGTGTACTTCTTCCAAGACCTTATTTGCTTCTTGCACGTCCACACATCTAAGAAGAATACCGTCAAATGACCGCCTGAAGACAGCATCTCCTTCAAGGAGGGTATACTTAGCAGACATTCGACACGAGCTTTTGCTCTCAGCACGATCTTCTGGGAGTCTACTATGTCTTAGAAAATTAGTGATGGGCTCTCTCCAATCTTCTACCTGCTCAATTTCTGTGCATATTGAGTCGAAGAACTACGGTTCTTGGTTTTGGACCTTAGCTCCTGACTCAGTGCCATTTCATGTTTAGTCTTGATAACTTCTTTAACTGATATAAGTGCTCTGAATGAATAAGGAGGGCACTCGGGGAAGAGATTTCACTCATCATTCACATCTACCTCAGTTCTTAGTTCAATATGTCTCCACTCTGCCACCCAGACAGGTGTGGGACCTGGTGAAGACAATTGAATTGTAGCTCTGAGTTTTGCGAGTGCATCGGCTTGCGTGTTTAGCCTCTTGGAGATGTAACTCAAGTATACATCCTCAAACTGGGCCATATACGATTTTGCAATATCATGACAAGGCTTGAGAGTGTCTTTTCTCACGTCATAGATCCCTTTAAGCTAGTGAATGACCAACTCAGAGTCGTCATAGATCTTGAGCAGCTTCGAGCCTAGATCAAAAGCTATCTCCAATCCAATGATAAGGGCCTGATATTCTACCTCGTTATGGGAATCGGCTTCTGTGAGAAAGAAAGAAAGAGGCAATACTCCTCCTTTTGGAGTCAAGAATACCACTCCGGTGCCTCCTCGGTCAGATTGGAAGGCTTCATCGAAGTACATCTCCTACTAGTGAGCAAGCTCTGCACAGAATACTTCTTCATCGGGGAGATCACTTGATAAAGGAGATTCTGCCGGTACAGGATGTGCTGCGAGGAAATCAGCCAAGGCTTGGCCCTTGATGGCTTTTTGTGAGACATATGCGATGTCAAATTCCATCAGCAATAATGCCCACTTAGCAAGACATCCTGACAGACATAGATGTGTCATGAGAAACTTTACTGGATGTGCTTTTGATATAAGTCTTACATCATGTTGAAGCAAGTAGTGGCAAAGCATTTGTATTGCAAAGATTAGGGCCAAGCACATCTTCTCTA
Source organism: Amborella trichopoda (assembly GCF_000471905.2). Next base: position 4,954,298 of record NW_006499810.1, read on the forward strand.
TAGGGGATAATTCTTCTCGACACCTTGCATCCTGCGGTTGAGATAGTACAGTGCGATTTCTTTCCCTTCATCATTAATTGCGCCAACAGTCACTTACAGTATGAGGGGTTTTCCAAAAACGGGTGAAGAGAGCATTGGAGGATTGAGTAAATAATGCTTGATGACGTCAAGGGCTGCCTAACATGCTTCATCCCAAATGAATGGGGTATCCTTCTTTAACATGTGCGTGAAGGGTTTACAGCAACCTGAGGTTCGAGATGAACCTGTGGATATAAGCCAACTGTCCTTGGAGAGATCGTAGTTCTCGTAATGTAGTTGGTGGCTGCATTTCTTGGATCGCCTTGATCTTGACTTACTCAACTTACAATCCTCGGTGTCTAACAATGAACCCCAAGAACTTTCCTGAACACACGCCAAAAGCACATTTCAGCGGGTTCATTTTGAGTTGATGGAGGCGTAACCGCTCGAACAGTCATTTTACATCCATTTTTAGAATTTCTTTTAATTCAGTTAAATCTTAATTTTTAGCAATTAGGGTTTATTTTGATTAATCCACCCCTGTTTGGGCAAAACACAGTGGAATCGTCAGTGTAGTCGCCAAGCCGGTTAAGTGCCTCGATCTCACCCTCTGGATCCGGATGATCTGGCGGCATGCATCTCGAGTTTTGGGGAAAATCGAGAAGTTGAGATCTCTCTCTCGAGAACCTCACTCAAGTGCGAGTGCAGGTATACCAACTTATGAGAGAGGAATTTAAGGTGGATTCCGGACTTACTCGGGCTGACTAGTGTGGGTACCCTCTTAGATCACGAAGAAAACGCTCAAGTCGTAAAATGGGTTCGAAACGCCTCCCTTGGCTTATAATCTCCTGTTTTATGCAATCACACACACATGGTTAATTTACAAGACAAGTGGGTCAAGTGACCCCTCCTTGTCTTTGGGTGAATGCACATAGGCATGCACATTCAAAAGTAGAAAAAGGGGTAAGAGGATAAGTGAAAGAAGAAGAAAGAGACAAAATAGAGGAATAGGGAAGATAGGGATTTGACTAGTTGACTTAGACTAACACAATAGCTAGACTACCAAGTGATTGACCTGACGTGGTAGCAAGACGGACATAATAACTAGACCGGCACAACAGCAATACTACTAGATGATAGAACGATCATCGACTGGCCTGGCAAGATGGCTAGCCTATCATGTAAGTAAGGCGGGCATGGTGATAAAACTTGCACAGCAACAGTACTGCTAGATGATGAGACTATCATGGCAGTGCTTAACTTAGCCTCCCTTGATTAAACGAGGGGGAAAAAAAGAGAAGAGAGAAAAGAAAGAGAGGGGAAAGGCATGCACAGTACTGTTGATGTCGTGCATGTGAGAAAACGAAAGGAAAGAGAGAGAGATGAAAAGAAGAAGAAAGGAACAGTAAGAAAAGGAAGAAGAGAGAGAAAAGAGAGATAGGGAACATGAACGGCGATGAACGTCAGCCGTCCATGACAGAGGATTGAGAAGAGAGAGAATATATAGACAACGATGAGTATCTACCATCCATGATCGAGGGATCAGAAGAGAGAAGACATGGACAGTAATGAGCTTCCGCCGTCTATGGCAGAGAATCGAAGAGAGAGAAAATATGGACTGTGATGAGCTTCTGTTGTCCATGATAAAGGAATCAGAAGAGAGAGAAGACATGGACAGTGATGAGCTCCCACCATCCGTGATAGAGAAGTGAAGAGAGAGAAAATAGGGACAGCAATGAGCTTCCACCGTTCATGACAGAGGAATCAGAAGAGACAGAAGACATAGATGATGATGAGCTTTTGCCATATATGACAGAGAAGTGAAGAGAAAGAAAACATGGACGGCAATGAGCTTCCACCGTCCATGACAGAGAGAGAAAAGGAAAGAGAAAACACAAACGGCGATGAGCTTTCGTTGTACATGACACAAGAATTAGAAGAGAGGGAAAACATGGACTGCGATGAGCTTCCGCCGTCCATGACACAAGAATTAAAAGAGAGAGAAAACATAGATTGCAATGAGCTTCCGCCATCCATGACACAGGGGAATAAGATTAACTTTTATAGATGCTTAGCCCGCCACTCAGGTTAAGGCCCAGCCCACTACCTATGCCCTAGAAGTGGGAGGACATCACACCCGGTGATAAGCTCCACCATGCATGATCAGAGAAGAAAGACAGAGAAATAGAGAGAAAGAAGACAAGTGAAGAAAAAGAAAAGAAGGATAGAAGAAAGACAAGGAAAGTGAATAATGAAGATAAGAGAAGAAAGAAGAAAGAGCAATATAAATGAGATTAGAGAGAAAGAGAGAGATAGAGATGAAGAGAGAGAAAGAAATAGATGAGAAGAAGAGAGAGAAAGAGAGATGAGAGGAGGAGAGAGAAAGAGAAATGAGAGGATGAGAGAAAGAGAGAGATAAGAGGAGGAGCGAGAAAGAGAGAGATGAGAGGAGGGGAGAGAAAGAGAGAGATGAGGAGAGAGAAAATTTCCTTCACCAAAGGGTATCAGACCTTTTCTTCTTTCTCCTCTCTTTCTCTCTCCAAGACATGCCCACAATTTGAACGTGAAAACTCTCAAAGTTTATTGATGAGTATTGAAAAATCAAGGGTCCTTTGACAATTGTGTTTAACATGTACTTATAAAATTGGGCCCAAACATGGGTGTACGCTCAAAAACTACCTAAATTGATGATAATTACAACTTAATTGAATTAAAATAAATTCTAAAAATGGGTGCAAAAGGATTGTTTTACCCTTGCTCAACAATAGATGAAATTTCAAAACAGTCCCTATTGCTGTCCTAAAACTTGTGTGATCTTCCATGGATGATTTGAGATTGCTCCGGTGTCTGTTTGGCTAAAAGATGATTGCTTTCTTATCGTTCTTGGTGTGACGATCAATTTGATACCAACTTCAAGCCATGGATCGAGTTTTTAAGCCACAATCATGCGACTCAAAATTTAGATAGATCTTGAAAAATTTTGATCAATAGTGTATTGTTTCTTGATGTTTTTCTCTGATTTCTTCATTGAATTTCACTGAGCATGCCATCACAATCACGTTGCAATGAACGTAGCTCAATTTTGTGTCTAGATGAAGATTTCATCATCTTGGGTTTTTTGCTGGAATCTGAAAATTCAGCGGTCAAAATTTGTAGTAACTTTTATACCTTCATGTACCGAATCCAACCATTCATCATACGTGGGGTTTTGACTAGATATGGCCTCTAACCTTACACACATAATGCTATTAGTTTCGTGTCAATCGGGCATGCGAGCGTCGTGATATGGCCATTCGAGTGAGGCATGCTACTGTTGAAGTTTCTGCAACTCTCTTCATGAATCATCAACTTCTCTCTAGTTTTCTTCCCTACTCGGGCATCGTCACGGGTCGTGCTACATATCAAAATGCTCATCTTGATAAGATGAATATGCTCACAAAATTTGAGAGTGATCCGACTTAGAACAGGTGAGATATGGATCTTTGAAGTTGCTGCTCAGGACTGTGCACATCAGCCTCCTTTAATGGAGATTGGTGCAAGGAGGCCGTACGGGAATAGCGTGCTACCTACCTCTTTTTAATTTTTTACCCATAACTTTGTCCGGGAATGTTTATTTAGGCTGAAACTTGACCCATAAGGGTTGTCGACAGTGTCAGATCCAATGGCGGTGGCCCTATAGCTGTTTGATGCACTAAAACTATAGTTCTAGTTATGGGGTCCGTTTCAGGGTGCTAGAGGCTAATTTTTATGAAATTATTTCTTTGTCTGCACTGCCTTAGACATGTCGGATTGAGACAAAACTTGCCAGGTGGCCTTTTGAAGTGCTTAAGAAGATTTTGACCTGTTCTAGGGATATTCTAAGACTGTCGGGAATTCCACTGTATCTCAAGGCTTTATTGACTGGCTTCTCTTTTATTCTTCATCGGGACTCAAAGTCCTGAAAAATGTGTTCAAACAACCATGGGTCATGCATCTTTGAGTCCCATTAGCCTGTTCATGATGTTGTTTAACATGTTCTCGAAATGTGCCCTTAGAATTTCAGGCTCATCCCCGTCATGGCTTACCACCATTACCTCAGCTTGTTCGCCCGAGTCAGGCAATTCAGTAGTGGGGGTGATTCTGGTCCTCTTTACTACTCGATTCGGCAATCCTAGCAATAGGGGCTGAGCTTGCCCGAACTAAGCTTGGGATTGTCTCGTAACCGGGTGAGTAATGGCTCTGGACGGCCCTGGGGTCGGATTGCTGCTGAGCCTGACACTTAAAGGCCTTAGCGCCATCGTTCAACCCGAATGGGCTCGAGATGGCCTTGGGGCCATATCTCTTCTACCTACTCGTGATGGCCTTGAGGCAGCGGATCAGGTGAAGTGAGTCCATTTTCCTATACCTCGATGATGCAACAATGAACAGTTCCACCTGTCTCAAGCTCTTCTGTGGCTTGCAATGGATAGGACCAATTTTGTTTTAGTAGATCTTCTGATATTGAAACTTTACATTTTGCTTTTGGAGCAGTGCTCTCATCCCCTTCGTCTGTTTAACTCACAAGCTCTTATAAATCTTCTCCTACAATCGAAACTGACTTCGACTTCCCACTCATCTGGCTCGCCCTATGAAGATGAGGGCAAAGTTGATGAGCTCCTATAACGTATGATGTCCTAGGGGAAGGGAGCTCATAGTTGAATTTGGAGGCTTAGGTTTATCTGAAGAAGGGGGTGCTGACTAGTCGTCTTTGAGGGTATCCTCTTGCCCAGAGCCTTTCCCTGAGGGTTAGCTCACACGTATGAAGAAGGGGGAGTAGACAGGATGGTGCTTGAAGGGAACTTCTTTGAGTACCACGTAGCAAGTGGCTTCAGAGTAGTGAGGGGTGTGTTCAATGCTCCTTTCCCTTTTCCATTGATAGCATCACCAGACCAACAGGTGTGTACATGGCCCATAGTAGTGTTTAGAGTCGTTTGTGATTGAACCCTCAGTGAAGTGAAAGACTGAGTATTTGAAATACTCACCTTTTTTTATTGGAGTAGCCTTAAGGCTTTCACAATACTTGAGCATTTTTTTGAAAGGATTTTGATCACCTCAAAAGTCATGTGCTCATTTGGTTTTAGCCTTTGGGCTACCCCGAGCTACAAGATCAACATGTGATGCATTGGTGGCTCAAGGACACCTCGTGGTGAGTCCGAGTCCCAAGAGACCCGAAGCGGGGGAAGAGACCAAGGTAAGCTATTGCCTGCCTCGTTTCATCATGGTGATGATTAAACCATCAACTGTGAAATGCATGAATGTGTATGGGGCAATTTTGGGATTGCCCAATTTAACGTAGGAATTGCTAGAGTGTGATATGTGCAGAGACGCGCTAATGCTAGCAACACCTTTGTGAAGCAAAGGTGGGGATACTTTTCGGTTACCCACTGAGACAGTCATCTTATCAAGACTCACCGAGCAAAGAAGAGAAGTGGCGTCAGGACCATTTTTAGGCTTGTGACTGGCAGGATGCCCGCCAGTAACAGGGTACGTTTGAGTGGTTGAATGCCTTGATCTCGCCCGTGGGTCGGGATGACCTTGGGGTCGAGTCACGGGTTCATAATCAGCTCGAGACCAGAGATCGCTCGGTCAAGAATCGTGTGAAGGGGACATGGGCAGGGTATCAACTAATGAGGGAGGAATTAGGGTTGTGAGATGGGACTTACCTCATGTGGGTCCGTGACACACTAGGGCTAGCTCGCATGGGTGCCTTCTTAAATCACAAAGAAAGCCCCTCAAGTTTGAGACTGGTTCGGACCCACCTCCCTTAACCTCATTGCTCCCTTCCTGCAAACACACACACACACACCGATCAAAGGTCCAAACAAGGTGAGCATACATATGCATGCATACTCAAAGGAGAGTGAAATGGGGAAGATGGTATTGCAAAATCCATGTCAATTTGATAGCCTTACAGTGTCTCTTTAACAAGAGACTCATGATACGTTTAATATTGAGAGAAATGAGAAGGGGAAGAAATTCGAGAGACGAAGAAGAGAAGAAGAAGAGAGAGAAGAGGAGAAGAGGGCAGAGAAGATTGAGGAAGGAGAGAGAAGATAAAGAGATAGTAAGAGAGAGAAGCAGAAAAGATTGAGAAAGAGAGATAGTAAGAGCGAGAGGGAGAGAAGATGATGAGAGAGGAGAAGATGACAAGATGGCAGGTCAGCCGCCGTTCAGGAAAGAGAGAGAAAATGAGAGAGTGAAGAAGTTAGAAGGCAGGGATAAAGTGAGACTGCGGCTAAGCCGTCGTTCGAGTAGGAGAGAGAAGATATAAGAGGAAGAAGAGGAGGTGAAACTACAGTTGAGACATCGTTTGAGAAAGAGAGAGAATACAAAGGAGGAAGAAGAAGGGAGAACGCGAGATAGCGGCTGAATTGACGTTCGGGGAAGAGAGAAGGTAGAAGAAGGAGGAAGGAAAGGAGAAGGCAAGACGGCGGCTGAGCTGCCGTTTGGGTAAGATGGAGAAGAAAGAAGAAGAAGAAGAAGGGGGAAGGAAGAGAGAAGGCAAGACGGTGGTTATGTTGCCGTTCGAGGATGAGAGAGAAGTAGAAGATAAAGGAGAAGCTTAGAAGAAAGCGAGACGGTGTCTGAAGCCTATCACTCTAGGAAAAGGCTCAGGCTGCCACTCGGAGAGTAGAGGGAAAGAAGAAAGAGGAAGGGGATGAGAAGACAGCTGAAGCCTACCTCTCTAGGAAAAGGCTTAGGCCACCACTCGATGAGAAGAGAGAAAGGAAAAAGAGAGGAAGAAGGGAAGAAGGGGAGAAAGAAAGAAGAGAGAAATAGAGAGAGAAGAGAGAGAGAGAGACGAGAGAAAGAGGGAAAGAAGAAGAGGAGAGGAGGAGAGAGAGAAGAAGAAGAGAGGAGAGAGAGAAAGAGAGAGGGAGGAAGAGGAGAGAGAAGGAGGAAAGAGAAGAAGAGAGAGGAGAAAGAGAGGAGAGAGGAGAGAAGAGAGAGAGAGAAGAGAAGAGAGAGAGAGAGAGAGAGAGAGAGAGAGAGAGAGAGAGAGAGAGGAGAGAGAGAGAGAGAGAGAGAGAGAAGAAGATAGAGAAGAAGAGAAGAAGAGATAAGAGATAAGAAAGAGAAAGAGAGAGAGAGGAAGAGGAGAGAGAAGGAGGAGAGAGAGAAGAAGAGAGAGGAGAAAGAGTAGAGAGAATGAGGAGAGAGAAAGAGGGAAAGAGGATGAGGGAAGGAGGAGAGAGAAAAAGGAGGGAAAGAGAAAAAAGAGGGGAGAGATAGAAGAAAGGAGAGAGAGGAGAAAGAGAAGAGAGAGAGGGAGGGAAAGAGGAAGAGGAGAGAGAAGGAGAGGAGTGAGGAGAGATTGGGGAGAGGCTGGGCTAACGGCATGAGTGTCGATCCTCACTTCGCGCGTGAGAAGGGAGAGAGTTACCTAGTGGGTCTTGGCTCGATGGCTAAGACCTGGGGCAACGAGTAAAATATTCTCTCCCATCTCTCTCTAACAAAGGTTAAGAAAAATAACCAAGAGCCAAGAGCATAAGATTAAAGGGGCGTAAAATGATTATCCTAAGGATCCAACGATCAACCAACCTTTTTCAAGGTATTACATGCTAGGTATATATAAGTAACCATGGAAAAAATGGGTGGATACCAAAAAGCTAACCTAATTGCTAAAAAATAGACATTTTCTAATTTAAACCTATGCTAAAAATTAGGGGAAAATGATGATTTTACCCCTCGCCCACAACAAGCTGAGTAATTCTAGATCAATCCATGTCATGGCCATGAACTCACGTGAACTTCTTATGACTGCCACAGGGATTATTCTAGCCACTGTCTGGCCAAAATAATATCGAAAACTTGTAGAGCTCGATGAGGTGGTCATTTTGGTATAGGTTTTGAGCCATGAATCGAGGTTTTGGGCGCTAACTTGAGGTGGCAATATTTGTGAGAATCTTACAATTTTAGATTCAAGATCTCACCTATTCCTTGATTGTTTTCCTCAATTTATTTGCTATATATTAACGGGAAAGTCGCCATGTTCATTTTGTAACAAGAACGGCTCGATTTGGTGCCCAAATGACCACTTTCTCAATTGGGAAAGTTTTGTCAGAATTGGGATTCCTGTGGCTGAAAATTGCCTCTTCCTTGTCCCTAAAATACAGAAAATCTAACCATCCATCATGTACAAGGTTTAGCCCGAATGGAGCCCTCGACCTTGTGATCTCAATGCTTTTACTTTCAAGCTGATCGGGTATGCAGGCATTGTGATACAGCTGTTTGATCAAAGGGACCTTCTTCTTCAAAATTCCTGCAACTTTTTCTTTTTCATAGCAATCTTCTTTCTTTGAATTCTCTCAGCTCTGTTCATTCCATCGGGCATGCCGCATATCAAAATGATCAGGTCGATGAGACGAACATCCTCCTAAAATTTGGGCTTATTCTGACCCAGGATAAAGGAGATATAGCCATGGAAAGTCATGCTTGAAATTGGAAAACATAGTTTCCATAAGTGGAAGCAGGTTTCCTAAGGGTGCACTAGAATTGGCTGCGGTCAACCCATTTTTAGTAAGTTGGCCGTAGATTGGTCCAAAAACGTCTGAATAAGTCGAAACTTGGTACCCGGGGGTTTTCGAATGTTCTGAATCCAACTGAAGCGGTCTAAGTGATCGTTTGAAGCTTTGGAAATCGGGTTATAGTTACAGGGTCTTCTTTTCAGCACTAGAGGTAGAATTTTGAAAACTATTTCGACGTCTGTTCTGCCTTAACTTTGTCGAATCGCGACGAAACTTTGTTGGTGTTCTTAAAACACCCTTAACCATGTTTTCAATCATTTTTAGGCCATTTTAGGACTTTCAAAAATCCAGCTCTAAATTGGGGTTTATTATACTACTGCTTCTGTGGTCCACAGGTATTTTGGTACCCACAGACCTAAGTCGCAAGCTGCTCTCTCCTTATGTGTATCGAGGATAACAAGCATCGAAAAATACCCTTCTACAGCTTGCCCCTCCGATTGTTGTAGTACTTCGATAGAAGTGATAAGGACAACATTCAGAATCAAAACTTATCCTTCGATTTACTTGTTCTTCCTAGCCATCGGATCACACGATCGCCAAAGGGGAAATTGTGTGAAGCTGCTTCCCAGAGCGGTGACCAAGGTGAATAATGTATGGGGGCCTTGTTCAAGGGCTTGTAGACCTAAACCCGTCGAGGCTTTGAGGGAGGAGAGACATTGAGCTGCTGGTGGAGGCCTTGCTTAAGGGCTTGTAAACCCACTTCAGCAGCTCATATATTTTTTTTCCAACAGCTAGGGGCCTTTCTTAAGGGCTTGTAGACCTAGTCGGCCTGAATTCGGGCTTGTCGGGCAATCGGGGGCCTTACTCAAGGGCTCTCTTCCCCATCAGTCAGATTTTGTTTGGTCTTCTGGTGAAGGTCCACATCTGAGACCGTGCCTTCTGGTGGAGGTCTACGTTTGAGGCGTTGTTTTAGATAGTAGTTATGACCCCTTGGTGGACGTGTGCTGCTACACCAGGGTAGCATTGACAAGCAGGGTCTTTTGACGAGGTGATCTCTTTGGGGAATTAATCAACTGTGCTTAGTCAATGGTGTCTGGTGGCCAGCCTGAAATGTCAAAGACTGAAACAGTGACTGTGAACCTTGAGGAGGCTTCACCCTGAAGTCATTGGTATGTTTTGACCTAGCCTAACAATTATCTGCCTTTGGGAGCGTTTTTTGCATGTCGTCATGGCTTTCTTGTTTTTGGTTGACTTCTTGAGGATGGATTTGTCGGCTAAGTGATACTTCTGATTCCTAGATCATTTCATGAATGGACTCAAGCTATTGGAGCATTTCTTAAGGCTCTTTTTGGGTCCCGATAGAAGGGCATATTGTATTAGGATTTTTTTCTTGAAGTGTTGGTTGAAGCTGCCTCTGTAGGCGAGAGCTGCATCAACCTATTTATTGGTTCAATTGCCTTTTCAGGTTTTCACCTAAACAGGGGAAGTGGAGCCGCAGGACGGTTTTGACCAACTTCCTTCTTTTATTGAGCTATTTTACCCATGACCTCGAGGTCATCTCCACCCCTTTTCCATTTTTACTCACAGTGCCCTTTTAGATTTTTCATCATGCCCTATTTTTTATTCACTGAACGTTCTTACTCATGGCTTCATGGTCATACCCATCCGTTATTTTTACTCATGGTGCCTTTCAAGGTCATGCCTCAGGGACCTGGACTATGGTTCAGGGTTATATAGCTCGGACCGCGATGCGAAGTAGTTTAACGCTATGCGTCCAGGACGAGTGCATTAGTTTAAGTCGTATAACTTGGACCGATGTGCGAAGCATTTTAAAGTCATGCGGCCAGAACGTGTGCTATAGTTTTTGGTCGTATAGCTTGGACTGTTGTGCGAAGTAGTTTAATGTCATGCGGTCAGGACATAGGCTATAGTTTTTCAGTCATATAGCTTGGACCATTGCGCGAAGCAGTTTAACTCATGACGTGTGTTATATTTTAAGGTCATATAGCTTGGACCATTGTACGAGACAATTTAACATCATGTGGCCAGGAAGTGTGATATAGTCTATGGCCTTATAGCTTGGACCATGGTTAGGAAGTTTAGGGTCTTGCAGCACGGACCATATGTGGGCGGTGGGTCTGGATGGTGAGGGTGAAAACACTTCAATAGGAGGCAAAGGCAAGCGAGTTGTAGAGCGCTCAATTGGGTTCTTTGGAAGCCTCACTTGCGCGCCATCATGAAGAGGTGAATGCATGTGTGCAGAAGAGGGCTGTCGTAGCTTCTCAAAGGTCCGACCTTAACAATGAGGTGGTTGTCTGCTACAACAAGATGACGGCCATACAGGTAGAGATGCAAAAGCTGAGGGAGGAACTCAAGGGGCTCAAGGAGGAAATGATCCAGTGGGAGGCTGAGGAAAAGACCCTGGCTGATGAGGTGTCAGGACTCACCCATACCCTTGAATCAGAGACTGCCTCCATGGAGTAAGAGGCCCAAGCAGTGGCCGAGCTCAAGGGACGTGCTCAAGGAGCTAAGGCGGTGTCCAGGGGATCTTGGGCGGAGATCAATGAGATCATTGATCAATTTTGAAAGTGACTTCATTTTTTTTTTCCCTTTCTTCTCTTTTTGTATACAGATGCTTATACACAAACTTTGATGATAGAAATAAAACATCACTTTTCGCTTTTGCTCGGGTTTGACTACTTGTATTTCTCCAGCTTTCACCCTTGCCTTTCGGGTGATTGCAAGCCATCAAGGGCCCTCCTAGTGGAAACATTTGCCCTCACATGTGTCTTTTGACTTAAACGCCCTTTCGGGGTTTTGTTTAAGTCCTTGTGGTTTGCGCCATTTTTTATTTTTGTAAGACCCCGGAATATTTTTGGTGGCACTTTTGCCCGAGGATTTTACACCACATCTGCCATTTTCTTTTTCTTTCTTTTATTTTAACTCACAATGCCTTTCGGGCTTTCATCGTGCTCGACTTTTGCCCACGATAGCCGATGGCGTTATCATGCCCTTTCATTTTTTCTTTTCTTTTTTTTTTCTTTGTTCTTTTACTTTAGACGTTTTTTTCCCATGATGCCCTTTCGGGTTTTCATCATGTCTGCCTTTTCTTCTTTTTTTATTATGACGACTTTTGCCCACAATAGCTGATGGTGCTATCGTGCCCTTCATTTTTATTTTGACGCTTTTATCCACGACCCCCTTTCGGGTTTTCGTCGTGTCCATCTTTCTAGGGAGAGAGATGAGAGGAGGTAGAGTCCCCAATTCCTTTTCTTGCCTTGTGCCGAGCAGTTGCTGTCTCAATGTCCTCAAAGGGAGCGCTTACTTCTCTTCCATCTAAAGGATCATACTCCATTGTCCTCGTGATGTGACGAGCCTGCTAACTGTAAAGATTCCAGTTAGGGGAGGTCTTGGCTTCCCGACGGGATGAGGACTTTGATACCCCGCACTCATCATGCTTGTTTGTTTCCGAAACAAACCCTACCAAAGGGGTTCCTTCCGTCTTGGCCTTTCCTTTGCAGATGGCCTACAATTGTCTTTGGAGGTCCCCCTTTAGCTCGACAAGGCAGCTTGGTCTGAATGATGGGAAGGAGTCTTGTTTGGCTTTTCCTAGTCCAATGAATCAAGATTTCGCACCCTTAGAGAGTCACACTCATGGGGTAGCCCTTGAGTCAGATGAGAGCTATCTTCCTTTCTTAGGGAGTCTAGAATGTGAAGGACCTTGAGGTCTGCTTGCGCCTCGGGGAGCAGGATGGGGATGTGCAGGATCTTTTGATGGTTTGGCATGTAGGTGACCTTTAGCACCCAAGCATTAACTCCCACGACTTCTTCATGCTAGTCATCGGCTCAGCTATCAATGCGGGTGGCCCTGGAGCTGAAGAAGTAGAAGGCAAAGCCTCTTCTTCACCACCAGTGGGTGACATCTCCGGGAGATCACAAGGGGCATTTGGGTTAATAAAGGTCAGAGGGAGGAGTTTGCCACCTCTCTCTTCTTCCTTGAACATGCTCAAGAGCACCCGCCTTACATCTTCAGCATCCTCATGAGAGGATGCTTCCACCTTCTTTGCAAACCCCTGGCTATCAGTCTCCAGCTCTTAGAGTGATGCAGGATCTGCAAAGTAGTACTTTGCATCTGCATAATGCATCTCGACGATGGGGAAAGGTCTTTTATCAGCATAGGCTGTGTACTGTTTCCCATCTCGACTATATTTAAAGCACTGGTGGAGCATTGATGGAACCACCTCTTAGTCATGCTTCTAGCGTCATCTGAGGAGTATGTTATAAGAGGTGTTGGCGTCGATCACATAAAACTAGGCGTAATCGTTAAGATCGTCGATTTTGAGACGAAGGCGAATGGTGCCAGCAGGATTTTTCTTCAGTCTGATTGAACCCTTGAACCGTGATGGTTGTAGGTGTGAGGTCCTCAAATCTCAACCCAAGGTGAGTAAGTATCCTTCTCGAGATGAGGTTCACCATCGATCCCCCATTTAGAATTATTGGATTGAGGGGGTGCGCATGCAATTCGCCAGTTACAAAGAGAGGCGGATTGTGGAATTTTCGTACTAACAGAAGGTCATCATTAGAGAAGGTGACGGTCATGCAGTTGTTCGTTGGGCTCTACTTCCATCTTGTACACCTTGGGGGAAGAGAGAGCCTGAATCAGGGCAATACAGTAGTCTCTTGAGAGCATCACGGCATCATAAACACTGAGAAGGGCTGAGAGCTTCCTTAGGTGTCCGACCACATCATATTTGATCTTGTCATCGTCACCCCTTGGAGGTGGGTCTAGGTGGTGTGGGGGTTTTTCGAGCAGGATTAGATGGTGGATGGTTGTTTCGGGGAGTTGACTAACTTTACTATGCATTCAGGATGGATTGGAGAGGTTGAGGGGATTGGGTAAGCAAAGGTTGCGCAGCTGGATTTGGTATCGGCTGGCTAGGTTGTGTAACCGAGTCTGGTGTAGACTGGCTAGATTGAGTAATGGGTGGAATGGAGTTTAATGAAGGCTAAGGCTTTGAGGATGGACCGGTGCACGTGATCTATGGCGGTCCTGGGTATTTTAGGAGTGGTGGTGGCTTACTCAGAGTATTTGGGTTTGGGATGAGTGGCGGACCTAGATACTTTAGAAGCTTTGGCTGCTGGGGTTTTTGTATGAGTGACGGTAACCTTCTCTCAGACCTCAAGCAAATTTCAGAATGGGCCACTCCTTCAAAGACGTAAACCATATGGCATGCTTCATGCTAGTGATAACCTAACCCTCTCGACTCTCCCAGTTGTTGCTCCAAATCGGATACAGGAGACCATCGATACTTCTTTGGCTTAGTATTCTTGTAACACTCGATAAGCTCCTCAATAATGGGAGGAGGATTTTTATCAGTTCTAAATGCCGAGGCATCGGCGATCGATAGGAACCCAGCTACTTGAGCCACCATCTTCTTAAGATGCTTTCGGTGTCGCTTGCTACGATTTTTGAGCTCTTCATAAAGAGCCTCAAAGTCTGGGCATTCAAGAGTCAAACCTACAGAAGACAAATTAAAAGAAGAAGGGCTTGGGGAATCATGGATAGAAGAAGGGTGAGATCTTTTAGGGTCATTACTCAGATCGGATTGAACGGGGTAGATTTTAACATCGTCACCTGGATTGAATGTGTATAGGGGATCTTTCAGGTTTTTAACCTGCTCGGACCGTTGAGGGGTGTTGTTAGTGTCGTCACCCTTGTCAGACAAGTGGGGAGCCTGGATTGGTATTGGAATCGCTTCTTGACTGATTTGTGGGTCCTGTCAGTGGCAGTGACTGACTTGGGGAGAAAATCCCCCAATGTAGGCAGTGGAGGCACAGGCGAAAGGAATTCTACCTCAGCTGGGGATTGAAGTGTCCTTCTCCTTCGACCAGCAGCCCTCGATACTCATCTTCTCTTACCCCTCTTCTTAGTTAGCATAGGGTCAATAGGTTTACAAGGTTTAGGAGCTAGCCTCATTTGGCAAACCGCCTCCCTTCTCATGGATTTCATTCGGTTTCACCCTCGGTAGATTTGCCAAGGTTGAGAAGTTGAGGGCTCATCTGACTTGGAAGATTGCGATGGCACGTCGTAACACAAGGTTTGTGCCTGAGTGGCCTCTTATGCCGGCAATCCAGGGCCTTGAGTGTCATCTTCAGAGATGGGGATCTTGACTTCAATAGCGAGGTATCCCCTTCGGACCTTCTCTTGTATGAAGGCTCGAAAGGCGAAGCACTCAACCGAATCATGGCCATGTATTTGGTGGTATGGGCACCAGAGATGCTCGGTCCCTTGGGCAATTGCCTGGGTTGTCTTGATGGTCGTGCGGCGATGACCCCTTCTTGAATCATCATGGTAAACATTGTCAAGAGAATATCCAGCGAAAGTTCATCAGAATAATCCTCTTGCTCCTCTCCTTTAGCTGCCACCATATGGGACGCATCAGTTGCCCCGAATGTTTTCTTGAGGGCATCTAGCTGAATCCACCCCAATCGGATTAAGTCCTCGATATGGTACTTTAGAGTGAAGCACTCCTGACTAGAGTGCCCCAACGTTATATGATATGCACAATAATTCCTGTTGGTGACAAGTGCAATCTCTTCTGGCTTCTTTATCTCGGGCAAGGCAATCATCACTTGTTCTAGCAACATTCAGAGTAGAACGGGGACCCACTCCTTATTGAAGTTGTAAACTTTGTTTCTCTTGTATGCCCAGTAGTCCTTTTGATAAAGATTTAGCGGTGGAGGCACCTTATTGTAGGCCTAGGGCTACTGTTGCCTTGCTTGAGGTGTCCCTTGCGCATCGGTGGGATGCACCCCTTTAGAGAAATCCAGGGTTTGAAGAGGGGCTTTCTTGGCATCAGATATGGTGACAGTAGCATTGATTTCCCTCCTTTGCTGATTTCCTCGAGAATTATGGCGGGTATTACCAAAATTTTGACTGTTTTCCCGATTTGATGATGGTGTTCGAAGTTTTCCATGGTGCTTAAGGAGGCTTTCTATACATACAGCTTTAGATATTAAATTCGTATAGAGGTCAGGTTCAAGCCTCGACATGCAGAGAGATCTCTGGTCACATGTTATGCACACAGGTCTGAACGGCATCAATCTCAGGCATAGGGTTAGCCTGGCATGCAGCCAGATCTCTCCATCTTATAATAAATTGATCTACTGGCTCGTCCAGATCCTGGGTCATAGTGAGAAGCTCAATGACTTGTACCTCTCTTTCGGCTTCATAGAAGTGCTTGTAAAACAAGCGCTCCATCTCCTCCTAGGTCTAGACTGAGTTTAGGGGAAGCCGAGCATACCACTTGAATGTTGGCCCATCGAGAGTCTCGACAAACTGACGGAGAAGGAGCCTCTCATCAACAGCCATCTCTTGACATGCCGAGGGGAAGTGAGCAATATGCCGGCAAGAAGAACTCTTGCCATTAAAGACAAGGAGTCTCCCTTCTGGTAGTTCGGGGGAAACGGGAGCAAGTCAATGTAAAAAGGGTAGGGCTTTTGATAGAGGGATGTCTCTTGCATCCCAAGGATCTTTCTATTCTGCAGGCTACGGCTGACCATAGCATCGATGTCAGCCTGCGAGACCTGTTGAGGGGAAGAATGGTCATGAGAGTTAAGAGGAGGCGACTGTCTTAGAAGCTCCTCATTCGGATGGGGAAGCTAAGGAGAATTAGCCACATGGAGAGACAAGTTCCTAGGGAATCGGATGCTTTCCATTCGTTCAATCTTTTCCATCATCCGGTCTATTAGACCCTCCAGCCGAACTAGATGCTCTTGAGGTTCATCGTCAGGTTGTTCGACAACCATTGTGCTAACTCTTTCTTCGAAGGGAGAGGTCTCCTGCACGGCCTGTGCTTTGCGTGTTTGGCGCACTGGATGTGGAAGATCGGTCAGTAGCGGCTAGAATTGCCCTAACTGAACTTGGGCCCTAAACGCGGACTGGGTGAGGATTGGTGGTGACGATCTTCGGACCATGAGCATTGTAGGCACTGGTCGTCTCTTACAATGGTGACGACTATGCAAGCCTCTACCTCTCTCTTTTTGAGCTCAATTAGCACTAGTAATGGGTAGAAGGGATTCTTAACCAAGGGGTTGACAGGCCTGCCTGCCTCGGGCTTTCCAAGCTTCTTCTTCAGTGCGATCCACACACATTTCTCATGCTCGGTTCTCAAGTTCTGGTATATTCTCCTCCAGAACTGAGAATGGAACAACAGATGGGAATGTTCGACCTTCTTTGAACAGGCCAAAGCTACCTCCATGAGTTGAGGTAAGGGATAGGGGCCGGCAATGACAGTCCGTTTGGCCCTTTTAGACTGTCTTGACCTGGGGAAAGAAGGATGAAAATTTCCCTTTTTACAACCTCAAAATTCAACACTTTTGATCTTTTATCACATGTGATTTGACTTTAGATCGAAGCCCTCAACGTCATGATTGAGGGGGTCTCTTTCATACAAAAATCTGCGACACATGAGTTTTCCTAAGCTAATTCTCTTTAGGATTTCTTCCGTCTTGGGCAGTGTCATAGGTTGTGCCATATATTAAACATGTACGTTGACGAGATGAAGAACCTCCCAAAATTTGGGCTTGATTAGGATTAAAATGGAGAAGTTATGGCTCTTGGAAGATGAACATGAAATCATAAGGCACAGTGTCCATAAATGGAAACTGGTTCACCGAGGGTGCATCAGAATAGTGCAAAACCTTCCTTTTTTTTAGTATGTTTCCCTTATAATGGTCAAGAAGCTCCTAAATGAGCTAAAACTTAATATATAGGGGTCTTTAAACCTTCTGAGTCCAATGGAAGTAGTCGGGTACTCATCTGAGACCCTGATAATGGGTCTATGGTTATGAGGTGTTTTTTTCAACATGCTAGGAGTCGAATTTAAAAACTGGTTTTTCATCTGATCCTTCTTAATTTCGTTGGATCACGACAAAACTTGGCAGTTGTTCTTAGGGAGTCAAATTCCAATCACACATGCCTTTTGGAACCGATCTGACACCCTTCAAAAATTTACTCCTGATTAGGGTTTAATCAATTAATGCTTCCATTGTCCGCAGGTGTTTAGGTACCCATAGGTCTAGGTCATGACTAGCTTCCTCCTTATTTGCACCGGGGATACAAGTGTCAAAAAATTCCCTTTAACAGCTTTCCCCACCGAATGTTGTGCTACGAATAATGGTCCCCAATTCTGCAAGTCCCTGGACATGGCCAACTTCGTCCGGCACCACAATATCTATCACTTCAGTATCCCTAACCCGATCACTATGAATAATGGTCCCCAATTACACAATCACTGCATAGACCACCTGACCATCAATTTGATTTCGAGTGGTAGTACTTGACAATGTACCACCCTTGAGCCAATGGCCTCGCTGAAGCTTTCAACAAGTCCCTCTGTGATGCCTTGAGAAAAATGGTTTCTAAGATAGATAAATTGACATGAAAACTTCAAAAAGTCCTTTAGGCTTATCGTACGACTATTTGTGGTCTAACCGAAGTGATCCATTTCTCCTTGGTTTATGGGGACGAGGCAGTCTTGCCATTAGAGGTTCAGCTCCCCTCACTCCATGTAGCCATTCATCGTGACATGACCGAAGAGCAATAGAAGAAGCTTTGATATCAAGAGCACAATGCCCTCGATGAAAAGAGGCTCAGAGCTTAGGAAAGCCTTGAAGTCTATCGGGGTCAAATGCAACGAGCCTTCAAAAAAGCAGTTAAAATTCGCTCATTCACGAATGGAGAGCTGGTCTTGGCGGTAAAATGACCAATTATAACCCATGGTCACCACAAAGGGAAGTTTGAACCAAAATGGGAGTGACGTTTGTGGTAAAGAAAGCCTTCCCCAATGGGGCTTATATATTGGCTCATCCTGATGGAGAAGAAGCCATGCCCCCAATTAATGGGCATCATTTGAAGAAATACAACCCATAACTGTCCAAGCCGCAAGACCTTAGACTGCATGGCACCGGTCCAAGCCGTAAGACCGTAAACTACGCAGCACCGGTCTGAGCTATATGATGTTAAACTATAGCACACGTCCTTGTAGCATGACAGTAAACTACATGACACATGGTCCCAAAGGCATTACCTTAAACACACCCGCTTTAAGTAGTTGGATCAATTACATGATCCTAGTCAGCTTCCTCTTCAAGGAAGCTAGGGTCACCTTCGCATGTTCGGCTTCTCCATGATAGAATTCGGACACGTTCCGATAATGTTTCACCCCTTGACAAAGCCGAGTTACCAAATCCCAAAGGTGAGCAATCTCCTGGGACTTGGGATCCTTCATTAGACCCACTTCCAGGGCTGCCTCAGGGACCATTTCTTCATCTTCAAAAGAAGAAGTAACGCCCACAGCCCTGATAGTTGCTGAGCACTTTTGGCTACCCTCCCCTTGAGTAGCAGTTGGGGGAGAAATATTGATGGCATGATCCTCACCATCTGTAAGTGCAACATTGAGTCGAGGATTGAGGAGATTTTCTATGTGACGAGGGAAATTTGGGGATGTCAACGTTAAGGGTATGAGATGTGAGGAATGACTCTCCTTTCTTGTTGAATTTATAGATCTCATGAGAAGAACTTGAAAGTCTAATCTCTTGAGAGCATGGAAAAGTAATGTTGGGTGCATTGGGAATTAGAGGCTTAATGGTCATATGCATTTTGATGAGTACAACGATTCCCAAGATGTGAGAATGTGGGAAAGAATTTAAAAACACACTTGTAGGGGAGAGATGGATGTCGGCAAAGTCACCCAAATTACAGGTCGTTATGCGCTTAAGGGGTTCTCCCACGCAAACAACGCCTGGGGTGGTTTTGTTAGGTGTGTTTTTAGTCACATGCAGAGCTAGAAACATCCAAACTAACGCCTGATTGAAGAATAAGGAGATCATGATACAATTAGTGATTCCAATGAACGCATGATGAGTAAATCCCTTGGAGATGTCTTTTAGTCACATATGATACTAACTGTGTTCTAACGAATACTCGATAGAGTGAAGATGTTGATACACAACAAAGCCCATAATGAACACTAGATAGCTATATTAATGCATAGTCAATAAGATATGAGTACGTTTTTTTTAATGCCTACTCATACAAAAAAAAATATGTGATATGGTCAGGATTTGCATATGAAGGTCATGATGAGCCTAAAGAATCTTGATTCGTTAGTCAGTCCTTAAATGTTCTAACTTACGATCGATAAATACAAGATGCCCATAGTTCATCAGCCAAGCATATTCAGGGCTGACATGAGAATCAAAGTCATCTCATTTGAGACAAGTTTAGGGCCTAATATGCCCATAATATATGGGGGAACTAGATATAGCTCGATTTCTAAGCATCTGTCGTTAGTTACGTGTAAATATCATATCTTATGAGCAATGATCCATCAGTTAAAATATGGGGTTCTAACAGATGGAATGATAGGGGTGACCTCATCATGTGTTGAGATATTGAGGAAGATTCTCATAGATATACATGTTAAGGCCTGATATGTCTTAAAGTCCAGGAATGATATAACTTGGGCAAATATTTGAACTTGGCTTAACACAAGTGCATAGTTCACCGTCAGTTAAGATATGCCTTGACTGACATCCCCAAAACTTTATGCTTTGGGAATAAGTCAACATTTTCAAGGACGTATGATTGAGGCATTATAACCCTCATCTCAAAATTTCATATCAATCAGGGGTGGCTTAACTCATCATCTGAACCGCCTGGTAGTTGGAGCCGTAAAAGCCCTATTCCACGAGCATTGCAGTCAAAATGATGTTTGTTTACCAAAGTTGGGATTTCCTCCTCTATATGAGGAATTTTCTCAGAGGACGTCGTTATATTCTTGATTTGATTCTCTATCACCCTTAAAATGTGCGAGAATATTTGAGGCTTATAGAGGAAATGGTTTTGGCAGTGATTATCTGATAGCGCTGATGTGTGTGTTCTAGCAAAGATGCATTGACTTTGAAGGATCATTACTTCCTCATCAAGAGTCCATTTTTGACAAGATCTGATCCAATGAGTTCATCTCTAAGGTCCCTTTAACCTCCTCAAATTTCGTGGTTAGAGAGTGCATATGGAGAGAGCGATCAAAGATACGTGAAGATGTGTCCAGCATAACCTGAACGAACGGGCGGTGAAGAATAGCGGCTTCCTGGGTTAATTCCGTATCTACAAAATTCAAAATTCAAAATTCAATATTCAAGAAGATTAAGCAGCGTGAAGAGATAAAAACAAATTCAAATAAGATCTACACATAATCTAAAAGAAACAGCTCATGCATTCAAAGTTGCAGAAACACGTAAGACCAATGAGCTGGTTCGAATTAGCGTGAGTCTCAAAGACCAGTTGAACAAATTCGAAAATCATGGGGAACAACTCACGAGTTCAAATTAGAAAAGGATAAAGATAAGCATCAATCCTGATTTATGAATTCAAATATGAAATGGCACGAAGAATCAGCATAGAGGACAAAGAAGGGATGGGCAGTAACACGAAATCAATGGTGCAGATTGAAGGACCCTATCCATATGGTCATCAACTGAAGATTGAATCTTATCACCTCACAAGAGATTATATAAGCCCCTTCCCTAATCGAGAGAGGGATCTTTATCTGATTGGCAATCCTTTTCTTGGAGGCTAAAGGCTAAGCATTGATAAGTGAGTGAAAAGAGTGAGAGAAGAGCGATCATAATAGAGAGAAGAGAGAAATTTATTTCATATATCCATTTGAGATCCGTTCTCGAAGAGGGGAAGCAGACACCAAAGTGACATCCTTGCCCTATATTAGTTATATGGATTGATATCTTGTTGATGTTATTTCCCTTATTTTGATATGTTTGTATAGTTCCCTCCTTAGAAACGAATGTGTAGGTCTCAAGCCTAAAATTAAGGGTAGTTGGTCTAATTTATTTTATTTAATTGATGTAAATTGTAACAGGGGATTAAACCCTTGGAATTACTCTATTCCCAGTAATACATGTATGAAAAACCCTATATTTTTGTAATATAGAAATATGTAAGTGAATTTTGGCCCCAAATATGATATTCTCTGGTAAAGAAATTAATTGGAGTATATGTTTGTTTTAAATATTTTAAAACATCCCTCTTTTTTAACCATTCACATTTCGAAACGTCCATAGGGGTGACCTTGTGGTCACCCCAAAGGGATGAGGGCAGTTCATAAAGAGGAGGGAGATGGGTGGCCTTGAGGCAACCCTTAGTGAGAGGAGAGAACAGGAGTGGCCTTAGGGTCACCCTCAGTGAGTGAAGGGCCGGCAGCCATAGAGAGGAGAGAAAGGGGTGGATTTCACGTCGTATCGACCTAATCCAACCTAGCTCGAACTAACTTACTGTTTGGTTTGTGAGAGACCTAGGCATAGGTTAGGTCGTGTTGGGTTGATTTGCGTTGAGGTTAGTTCGGTTGGATTAGGATTTGTTGGTCGTATGTGCTTATGTGGGCTTGTGTAGGTTCGATCATGATTGGAGTAGGTCGAGTGCGTTGCCGAGGGTTCACGTGCGTCAAGTGAAGTGAGAGAGACCAAGTGGGACTGAATGAATTGGGGGCATGTAGATTTGAGAGGTGTGAATGGCTTGGAAGGAAGTCAAGTAGGCTAGAGTGGGTCGACTAGGTCTAAATCGTGTGAGTCAGGTTGGTTTGGGTGTGGACAAGTAGGGTTGAAAGGAGCTAACCGAAATCAAACAAAATTCCAACAACACCTCCCATATAAGCAGTATGGATGACAAAGTAAAGGTGCTCGACAATTAGCCAAAGCACCCCGGATGAATTCGCTAATGGGGTCTGATGGATCTAAGCCCGACTAGGCACCTCCTTGAGGGCTAACCTAAGCTAAACAGCTAGGTTGGGTTAGATTTGAGTATGGAGTATGATAAGATGTAGGAAATGGAGTACGACAGGGTTTGAGGTATGGAGTATAGTGGGATATGTGGTATGGTGTGGGATATGGAGTATGATAGCATATGGGGTATGCCGCATGATAGGATATGGGCTATGGAGTATGATAGGATATGAAGGTGTGCTTAGATTATGGGGGTGTGCCTAGGTTATGGAGGTGTGCTTAGGGTATGGAAGTGTGGTCAGGTTAGGGTTAGGGTTTGGATAGCCCTTGGTCAAATGTAGAGACTTAAACAGGGTGGGTTAGGGTTGGGTTATGCTAACTAGTAAATGGCTAACCTAGGGTTACGTTTGGAGTCAGGGCAAGAACTTTTTTGTACAAATATTTTCTCTCACCTCTTTCAAGGTGATATAATTTCATTAATCTCAAAGCAAAAAGAGTTTTCTGTAATTACATGAGTGATAGGTTTTATTTAGAGCTCCCCCTTTAACAAGGGTGGATGTCAAAACTTGAGAGAATTGTTCGAAAAAGAAAAGAGATGAAAAGTACAAAAACTTTTAGGTAAATAAAATTTTTCGGTAGCAAATGGAATGGGATCTCATCATGATCATTTTTCACCAAAAATCGCATTAAAAGACCTCGATTGACTAAGTTACGACTTTGGCAAGTTGCATAAAACCCAAAATCCTGCTACACATAACTTGTGCCCAACTGCAAACCTCATATGGCCATTGACCTGGACCCCGATCATGATTTTCCTTATACTAACTCAAAGGTATTTGAGGGGCAATCGAAACGCACCAATTTGAGCTCGAGATGATGGTTGGATGTCGAGTTATGGTTGAAGAAGCAAGAGGAGACCATGCAAACTGGTTTTTGTGAGTGTCAAAACTTGCGGGTCTCTTTCTAAGATTTCTTTCGATCCGACTGAACATCACATGTGAGGCCTATACCAAAAGAGCATGCTCATTGAAGAGCATGATGTATTTTTGCTCAATTCGATTTCCATATTGTGATATCCAAGGACGCAAATTTTACCCAATTTGAGGAAGTATTGTAGGATTTACTATTTTTGGTAACTGATATAAGCTTTAAAATCCTCAATAGTATAAAAACATCCCTTTTTCGCAAAGTAGGGCCTAAAAAGATCTGTTTGGCGTGAAACACGAGAATTAAGGATTTTCTAGCGTTTTGAGTTCATCTGTGACCTTTCTGAGGCCATCAAAGGTAAAATTTTAAGAGCTTAATTATATTCTTTCTCTTGTCCACTTATACACCTATGGTGTACGATACTCATATTGCTCGTTTCTCCTTATTATCACTCCCAATCGTGCTGAAATTTGGGGAGTATTTTTAGGGTAATAGAGCCCATCTTTGTGCTCTTCTTCGGGCCAAGATGAGGTCCTATGGATGCCCTTCAAGATACAGGCGTTATTACGCGCTTCATGGCGGTTCGAGGATGGAACAGAAACGTGGGGTTTGACGGTTGCAACCTTCCCCTCTATTACCCATATGGGGGGCGTCTAAAATGCGTACGAACATCTCTCCTTTGATTTGGGCTTGCATAAAGTGGTTCTATAGAAAGAGCATATACCATTTGGCCAGCCCCCATGTAAGTGTCAATTGCACATCCTTTCATCCAACCAAGACCTCCCATTCCAAGTTTCTAATTGGACAAGGGACATTTGCTTAATAAAGAAAATACAATCCTATTGCGCAACCCACGTGAGTGCCATTTTGCACTCAAATGCATAAAATATACCAAGGTAAACCAAGATATCTCAATCAAACAAACACAAGCACAAGGGACATCCAATACCAAGTTGTCCACGCGACCCATAGGGTATGAAATGGCAGCACATGAGGCCCATTGGCCACTTGGGCTCCACATGATCCAAAAGTGGGGGTGTTTTTAATTGTTATTTGTCCTGAACAATTTGAAAAATACTTTGCTCGTGAAAGATTTTCAGAAAAATTTAGAAAATTGTAAATTACAAAAATCATTTTTGAATCTATTCCATCATTATAAATCAATTTTGATATCACCAAAAATATATATATGAGAGTGTAAAGGATCCTATATGAATTGAAGATGATGACTAGGGCACTCGACTTGGCTAGATCCAGAACCCTATTTTCAGATTGAACAAACAAGGCCCATGTCCCAAAAAGTCTCCTATAGGCCCATGCTTAGTTTATCAAAACCAATTCAGATATATGGTTGGGTCTCGAGTTTAATGGATTGCAAGCACACCCCTGATAACATGGACTCTTTTAGATGTGGGTCCTCTCTCTTATCACATGCATATAACTTTCTCAAAGGGGATCTGACTTTGAGAGAGCGGCTTCCCATGTCAGACTATGTATGCACTTGCTATGAGTAGGTTCATGGTTAGGGGAAATAGCTTATGTCGTCTCAAAACGTAGCAGACACACACTGAGGTCACAGGAATACTTGAACTTACAGTAATTCCCACAAATATCTAGAAAATAAGGATTCTTGGCTCATACAATCATGAAGTATATGCCGAGCGACCCTGACTAGAGTTAACCTTCCTACTTCTCAGTTTAAGACCCCTCAGAAAGACCTCTGGGATTTCATGTCCCTCCAAATCCCAATATGCCAAGATTTGGCAGGACAAGGGTTCGGATCACTCCCAATGTTGCTAGAAACCACCATGGAATGCTGGAATCAAGGCCTTGGAAGGCCCAACTACAACGTAATATACAAAGCTCATGCAAAATATTGAATGTTATGTAATGTTTTTGTCAATTGTTTAACATACGCTTTTACTTTATAAATATTGACAAAACCTTTAGGATCCATAATTATGTCCAACCTGACTTTAGCTTAATCTGATATTGGATGCCACGCGTACGCCAACCAAATTAGTTTTTAGGAAAAACTACACAAATATATGTTATATTTATTGCTATTACAAAAATATTTTCTAGTTTTCGTTATTACAGATGTCTCATAACATTTTTTCTAAAAAACGTCCAAAAATACCCATTTCAGTTTTCCACAAACCGAAATCTTTAAAATTTTTGGTTTTTTAAATATCAAAATTTTTACAATTTTTGGTTTTTTAAAAACTGAAATTTTTACAATTTTTGGTTTTTCAAAAACCGAAAATGAAGAATTTTTTGTTTTTGAAAATCCGAATATTTATAGTGCTTCTAAATATTATTAGTCATTTTCTAAAAAATATGATATTGTTTATTTTAATTATGAGTAATGATCCTATAGGACCCTCTCCCACCCATGTGTGTAGGACCCTAAAGGATCAATATTAAAGTTGACATAGATCTCTAGAAAAGTTATCACTATTAAAGATTTTAGTTTTCAAAAACTGAAAATGAGCAGATTTGTCTTTTTAAAAAGAAAAAAACAAAAAAAAAAAAACAAAACAAAAAACTGTTATGAAATTCAAAAAATGGATATATCTGTAATAATAGAAATTAAAAGGTATTTTTATAATACAGATAAATATAAATGATATGTACATAATTTTCCCTTAGCTTTATCTCAATTTGTGATCTTAAATCTTTAACATAAATATCTTAGTTTTATCTCAATTATTTGTGATCTTAAATCTTTAACATAAATATAAATGATATATACATAATTTTCCCTTAGTTTTTTCTTAATTATTTGTGATCTTAGATCTTTAACATGACAAAATTTCTTTTGCCATAAATATGTCAGAACCTCCTACCCTAAGCTCTTAACATATTTTTTGTAAGCAATGTGCTTCCCAAACCATGTAGTGCTCCATATATTTATATAGAACATTATATTTTTTCCTTTTATATATTCCTAAAAAGGCAATATTTGTAATAAAACACCCATCAAATACGCGTATCTCATATTTGCATGTTGAGCTTGAAACTACAGTCCTACAACAGAACTTAGGCCTTGAGCGGTCTGTGTGCTGACCCCTCAAAAAATTTTAATTGTTTATATACACTCGATCTACATCATTTTCAGATCTTTAAACTTCATAATAAAGATGAAAATAGCTTTGAGGTGAAACTGCATCTTTTAGTATTATTTATAGATATATTCATTCTACATCATTTTTATCCCATCGTAAAGCTTTTCGGCACTAAAACTGCATCTTTCCGTATAGTTTTGAGGTGCACTTCACTTCATACAAGCCTCACTTATTAGTTTTAGGATGATGGTGATTAAAGGAGAATATCAATTTAAGAATTTCCATTTATAGGAGAAAACTAGTTTTAAGCAAAATAAAATTTATTTAAATATAGAATTGGCTTTCTGAATGTCTTTCTTGGCTACGAAGCATTCTAAATGTCGACGTTGAATATTCATATACACCGTAGATAGTGTAGAGATTTTAAGCCATATCCGTTAGAGGGGATTCAAAATTGAAGCATTTATAATCTAATCATCAAGTTGACTTTATTAGTTCGGTGTTAAAATTTTATTTTAAATTAGATAATTAGAAATGCTGGAGAACTTTAAAAGATTCTCTATGTTTCAATCAATAAATATTTTGAAAGTAATATACGAGTGTATTGCAAAAGTGAAAATTCACTGGAAAATGTTGTTTTGATATTGAAAATCTTCTAATTGATAATTTTGTCCTTTAGAAGTAGGGATACTAAAAAAAGATATTTGAAGTCTTAAGTACAGTATAAAGCACATTAACTGGACTATTAATTTTCAAGATTTTCAAGTATATATAAATATACTTTGATCTATACTATTTTCCAACCTTTTAACTTTCTTATCTATCTAGGGATAAAAATTAACTTTGGTGCGCTTCTTACTTTGACTAATTTAAGGTTCAGTCGTGGTGTAAATTATTTGGAAATGTCTGCGCATGAAAAGTCAAAAATAGTGAACAAGACGTTTTTTTAATAGAAAAGGTAAGCTGCCATTGGGATTTGAAGCCTTGCGGTCAAATTTTAGACAGTGGGTTCATTGATTTCTAACAAGGTTTTAAAAAATAACCGGTGGCGATCGCTCATTTGATAAGATCAAGGAATATGCCAAATCCGTCAAATTCAGCTTTAAAAAAAATTCAAAAAAAAATCTAGTTTTTTAAGATTAAAAAAAAAGGTATTGGATCAGCTGGTTCCAATTCGGATCATAAGATCCGGATCAGCCGGATGGATTCTCGATGTAAATCGTGCAGTTTCAATCACTTCTTTCTAAGACTTGTTTGTTCTTCATAGAAATATTGCTTTCCTAGTTTTGTTAAATTTTTCCCAAAAAATTCACTACTGATGGGGCTCTCGCATGCCAGACACCAACATTAAGATTCCAACCTTCAGGACTAACAGGTTTAGGTTTTTTAGCTCATGAAACATGGAGGTGTCCCAAAAGGATATTTAGTATGTTGTAAACAAACAACTCCATAATGTAACCTTAAAGTCATTGACAATCCGTTAAATGCCAAAGAAATTTTGTTTTCAGAGCAAACAATTAAGGTTAGAACCAAGAGAGTAGATTTGCAATTTTCACTCGAGGCTTAAGAGTAGGAAACCCGAACCTTTATTTCAAAGAGAATATAAATGATTTTCCATTAGCATAAGAAATTAATAGGTAAATCATATTAAAGCAGAAGGATCCAAAGAAGCAGTGTCATTCATCCAAGTGGCACTGTGTCACCCAAGTTTTAAATTAACTGACATCCCTTAATTCTCCAATGGCAAGAAACTAGGTGGGCAAATTTTTTGTTGGCTATGGAATCATCATCTTCAGGTATGGTTTTGCACATTCATACATGATACAGTGATTCAGAATGGAATTTTAGATTTTTAAATTTGTCATACTTTGAAAAATTAGTTTAATTCTTTTGACCTTATCCTCGTCAACTTTCATAGGGTACAATTTCCTACCTTATCATTCTCAGTTTCAGTTATTTCATTTGTAAATTGATTGGGGTCTTATCTTCATTCTTTCAGAAAACATATGTTTGAACCCTGTGAATTAGGTAACAATCACATTTTAACATATCCCAGGATGCCTTGTGATGTTCATCCCTGCAATACATATTTAGTACGTTTGAATGCTGAAAAAATAAAACCAATCAACATGTACAAGAACAAGATAACTACATTTTGTTCACTCTGATCTATATCCTGCTGGGGACATGCTCCTCTCAAAAGAATGTGTAGAACTTCATATTCACCTTGCCATAAAAATGGTCATTGTAACATTATTCAGTGAAAAAGATTCAGATCCCAAATTCTCACTCTTTGTTGTACTCATTCCGTAAGGGAATGCAGGTTGCGTTGGTGCTGGTAGAGTTGCCGTCTCATTAACCAACATGAAACTAACAGAACACATGTTGGGTCTAGCTGTTGCATCTTCTTGAACGCATAGTAGCGCCACATGCATGCATCTCAATACTTCACTTCTTTGACATGATTCACTTAAAGAAGGATCCATGAGCTCCAAGACCTTACCTTCTTGCCACAATTGCCATGTCTACAAAACATTTAGAAAGTAAATCAATTTCATCTGGTTTCAACTTGGACTATTGAAATTGCTAGATATTTCATAAAGGGTAAAAGGCCAAACTTACATATCCTAGAAGATTAAGAGTGTGCTCAGCATCATAAAATACATTGTTCTTTCTACCGCTCACAATCTCCAGCAACAAAACCCCAAAGCTGTAGACATCAGACTTCACGGAGAATAAGCCATGCATGGCATACTCTGGAGCCATGTACCCACTGCATGCATTTGTCAACAGAATTAGTGCAGTTAAAGATTCATATTGCTAAGTTGCCCAGTAATAATTTAATTGTATGAATCAATCTTTTGTACTTGGAGAAAGCATTTTAGCTGCTCTCAACTTTCCTAAAATCACTATTTTTCTTCTCTCTAACTGGTCATACATATAGAATGCATGGATAAAAAAGGAAAACCACATACTACAAAATGAAGGGGAATATAAGGAGTGCATGGGGTGAAACATTTAAAAAGACTGTTATCTTATTTCTTCGTGTCAATTAAAATATGTTGCTTCTTTGTATTATAGAGCACATAAATTAAAAAACTAAGTACATTTCGCCAATGAGCTCAATTAATGTCCTTAATAAAACAAGATCCATGTATAAGCCATTACTATTATAAGTAAAACAGAAAGCTGACGATTTATGCAAGATATATATATATATATATATATATATATATATATATAGAAAGGAAACTCATGTTTATGGCAGGGATCAGACTTACTATGTCCCTACCACCCTGTTTGTGTTTGCCTGGGCTTGATTTATGCTGAAAATTCTTGCCATTCCGAAGTCGGAGATCTTGGCATTCATCTCCCCATCTAATAGGATGTTGCTAGCTTTCAAATCCCGATGAATAATCCTCAATCGTGAATCTTGATGAAGATAAAGCAGTCCCCTTGCTACTCCTATGATGATATCAAAGCGTTTCCCCCAATCTAACTGTGTACGCTTGGTTGGATCTGGTCAGAAAAAAGTAAAAATTGTAACTATTGAAGTTTATGCAAGGCATATGTTGACAGCAAGGGAAGAACAACCACAGTTTCATACCAAAGAGGAAGGAATCAAGGCTTTTGTTGGGCATGTACTCGTAAACAAGTATCTTTTCATCACCCTGAATGCAGCAACCCAGAAGCCTAACAAGATTGCGGTGTTGAAGTTTTGCAATCAGAATTACTTCATTTTTGAACTCCTCCAAACCTTGTCCAGAACTTCTTGCTAGCCTTTTCACAGCAATTTCTTGCCCATCAGGCAATCTACCCTGAACCCATATATTTAGTCAGATATCTTTATAACCAGAAACTATTAAATTGTCCACATTAAGTTATGGTTACCTTATACACAGGACCAAAGCCTCCCTCCCCAAGTTTAGAGGTTTCACAGAAGTTTTTTGTGGCAATCAGAAGACTGCCCAAATTGAATGAAGGCAATTCAAGACATGCTCCTTCTTTTCCATCTACCCCATGTTCATTTGCATTCTGTAAGGTAGCAGTTGATCCAGAATGACCCAAATCCAGTGCCAAGAACTCCTCAATTGGTTCCATCTTAACCGCTATCAAAGGATGTAAACGAATGAGAATCATAACAAATAATATCATAGGCACTATCGAACACTTTTGAAAACCATCTACTTACATTTTTGCGCTCGCCTCCACATCCATGCGAAACATGCGAAGGTCAATAAAATAAGTGCAGCCATGACCACGATGATAGACAAAAGAGTATGTGATAATCTACCCTTGGTCCCTGCATAGGAAAAGTAAGATCTCTTCATATACTTCAAAATTTTCAAATGAAAAACTAGAGAGTCTTTATCCATGGGCACGAGCCCACTCATAATCATAATGAAGTATATGAAAAGCAATTGTATGCATTAAAGAGACTAGGGGAGTAAAAGATATATGAACATCACTCGAGTCCTACAAAGGGGGAATCTGAAACAATGAGAAGATAAATTGGGCACCCAACAAAGGTTAAACCTATCTAGGACCAGATAGATGTTCAAGTTCAGGAGACAAAATAAAAACCGATATTGGGGTACCACAAAAATGGAGAGAGAGAGGGGGGGAGAGAAAGAGAGCTTACTGTTGCCAATGGCATGGAATTCAGATGCAGCGAGACGAATGAAAAGGTCCTGCCCATCATCGAAAACATTTCTGAGATCCAACAACTCCCCAACCCAAATCCAACACCCCTTCCTGTCTGAAAATGCATAGGCCGAGCATAAGCAATTATTAAGGCACGCTGCTTCACAATTCTCTGTACTCTGATTACTAAGCAAAGGTTGCGAAAAGAAAACATCAGGCAACTTCATGCCTTTCATTCTCAAAAATCCATCTTTTTCTCCCTCCTCATTTTCCCCGCAGGTCAGCTCTGTTTTTCTCATGCAACCACCTGACCAGTCCCCCAATTCCCATTGTTCAGGTAACTTAGGCTCAAAACCTTGTAAACAACTACATATAGGAGACCCATCTTCGCTGCATGTCCCATAAACCCCGCATATACAGTACACTTCACATTTGTTTTTAGGCAAAGAAAATGAAAGATTCCAATCTTGCTTTGTCTCTATCCACCTATAATGCTTAAGCAGTCCTGTAGTATCAATCACAAACCGTGCAACAATAGACTCATCAGAAAGATCATAAGTGAAATAAACTTCATCATCATTATCTACAAAGCTGAATTTGTACATATTATTCTCCTTCACTTCAGGAGCTCCACTAAAACCTTCTCCATTCCATGGCCCACTTCTCCAATAAGGAACCCCATTTTGCCAAACAAAGAATTGCTCTGATCCATTGGGATCAAGCCCGAAAGCAAAAGTCCCAGGTGCTGGATTCTCCGCATTCTTCCATGGAGTGAGCAATTGATTTAAGCTGGTTTTTCGGTTAAGTCCCACCTTAGCCCCTGGAAGCATTGTATCAGTTGGGTGATCGAAGCTCTGCCATAGTACATTTTCTGAGCCATTATTGCTCCCATTTTGTCGAAGGACCAAATTTCCAGAGTCTAACAATACAGCAACTGAAGTGTTCATCGCCCCAGCTGTGTTAGTAGACCACAGAGACCTTCCTAGTTCATCCAAGAGAACCAGGTTACCATCTACACCCATTCTTAAACTCCCCGTCCTTCCCGATCGTAATGGGTTCTCTCTGTTTGCTACCCATACATATGTTTTTTTGGGGATTTTCTTGTACCATATGCCAAAATACCAATTGTTTGAAGCTCCTGGGGTGAAATAACCGAGCTCGAATGCACCACGTTCCGAAACGATGGTCTGGTTCTTTGTCAGGATTTCGCCTGGAGAGATTGTGTCTTTTGATGAGCATAGTTTCAGTTGTAAAGAGATGGTTATGATCAGTAAAAGAACATGAAACCACACCATTTTCTTATTTTTGCCGTCCATCTTCAGTAATGCCAGCTGATCCCAAGAATTTTATGCTAATTAATGGAAACCAATAACTCAAGTTCAGAAAGTGGGAAGAAGAGGAAGAAAAAGAACGGTCTGCTTAGGTGGGCTTGCTTCATTACAATTACAGAAGTCATAGCGCATGTTTTTGTTATGACCACGTTTTCCACTTTTGGAGTTAGCAGCCAAAGATATAATAGTCTATGGTGTACAGTTCCATGTATAGAGAAGTTTGAATGGATAGGGGCAGTAGGCATTATAGTCGTCACATTTGAAAATTGTCAAAATGAGAGAATCTATCTCCTGGACATCAACAAAAGGAAAGTGCGTTGGAAAGGGATAAAGGGCCAAGTATTATTGAGAGGTCAGGACCGCTTACTCGTCAGGTCTAGTTTTGGGCGGGACTCTGGCCAGGCTGGGACCAAAATGATTTCAGATCGAGTCTGAACAGTCTTGGCCGGGCTTGAAAAACATTTATATAATTCTAAATATATTTTTATTATTAGGGATATGGAGATATTTTCTTTATATTATATTTCGGATCTATATGTAGACCAATCGGGTCTGACCAAAGCTTTTATGAGCCAGCCAGCTATAATACTCTAGAATTAGGGACGGCTAGGGCCTGGCCCGCACCCATGTATTTTAGAGCCGAGCATGGCCCGTTCCAGACCATAGGAAGCTCCAACAAATGAGAGCAACCTTGCTCATTCAAAGTAGGTCAAGTTATTCAAATACGCACGCTTGTTCAAAATTCCGGATATGGACAATTTTGGCTTTTCTTGAAGATATTTTTTTTGAGAAGGTTGCGATTTGTATAGAGCCTAGGCTCTAAACAATCAAATTAGAGCTTACTTTCGAATAGTGTCATGAAATGTGGTTTCAACATTGGAAATCTTTGTGATAGGTTTAAAATATATTTTCATATTTATTTATAAAGTTCAAAGCTTCAAAAATAATGTAGATCGATAGATCTATGACAGCTTGAAAATTGACGATCAAAAAATGAGTTACAAAATACAGTATTTCCAAAACTTGAAATCCATTTTTTTCTCATGTCCATGCATCTTGATGTCCAGATGATCAATTTGAAGATATTTGAGCATCAAAACAACATCTTCTAAAAAAAATTTTGAGGTAGGCTCAAATTTGATTGTTTAGAACCTCAACTCTATACAAACTTTTCCCTTTTGAGAAATACGTGAGTAAAATAGATATATTAAAAAAGGAAAAGCTCCCTAGCATTCAATCTTTCGCCCAGATGATGATTTTGTAGATGTTTTGATCCCTCAAATGTTAGTTTCCCAATATGGAAATTTGTATTTCTATTTAACCATTTGGTTGCTATTTTTATACTTTCACCAAGGCATGATGAGTGTTTCGAAAGCCTCGCCTAAATGGCCCCAATTAGCAGACACTGTTAGAAATAACCTTGCTTACAAAGTTTTTATTAGGCTACTCCCTCGTTGGGTATTTTATTAAGGAAAAATTTATATGGAACCGAGGGTCTTAACAATCAAATTAGAGCGTACATAAAAGAAAAATTACTAGAAGAGGTTGTTTTGATGCTCAAATATCCTCAAATTGATCATCTCGACATTAAGATGCATGAACATGAGAAAAAAACGGAGTTCAAGTTTTGCAAATAGTGCATCTAGTAATGTATTTTTGGACCCTTAGTTTTCAAGATTTTAAGTTTTCATAGATCTGCTCAATGTGCACTATTTTTGTAGCTTTAAATTTTATAATTAGAGATGAAAATATATTTTATTTTCAGTATTGAAATCACATTTCTTGACACAATTTGAAAGGTAGCCCTACTTTGATTGTTTAGAGCCTTAGCTCTATACAAACCGACCTTTTTATTAATCTACTAAATATTTTTTATACTTCGATGTCCTTCTTCCAAGTGTAATAATTTTTAAAATTATTACCTAGAAGTATTTTAGGTAGCTAATTATTGATGAAATAAAAAATTTTGTAAAATAGAAATATTTATTTTTGTAGATGATGTCATTCTCTACTTTTTTTTATTTTAAATTTTTGCTTTAATCTTGGATAATAACCTAAACCAAAAATATCCTTAGATAAAAAGCTACCACATTATACAGGGTAACCGTATTAAATGTCCAAAAGTTGAATACATGTAATAAATGCTCACATGTACGTATATTCTAATATACAAATAGAGAGAAAAGGGGATACATTGTTAGAAAGAAGGTTTAGAGTGAGCAAGGCACGAGAGAGAGCGTGAATAGTTAAAAAGAGAGAGTAAAGAGGAGGAGAGAGAATGGTTAGAGAGGGCCGGAGCATTAGCGTGCATTATTCGATCCCATCATCTCTCTCCTCTTTGCACTAAAGGGAAAATGCCTAGAGCAATGCGGGCTCTGTTTGATGTTACATTTTTTTCTCTAGAAACTTTTTTTAAAAACCTATTTTTCTCTCTAAAAACTCAATCTCTCTTGTTTTCTCTCAAAACTTATTTTCTCTTTAAAAACTCAATGTCTCTTTTTTTCTAAGAGCCTAATCTCATTCCAGAAACTCAATCTCACTTTCTCTCTCTAAAAACACAAGCTTTCTCTAGAAACCCAATTTCTCTTCTTCTTTCTAGAACCCATTCTCCCTCTCTCTAAAACCCCAATCTCTCTTTCTTTCTAAAATCGTTCTCTCTTTAAAAAGTCAATCTCTCCTTCTTAACCCAATGTCTCTCTTTTCTAGAAACCCAATGTCTCTCTTCTAAAAACCCATTCTCTCTCTCTAAAAACCTAATCTCTCTTTCTCTCTAAAAACCATTCTCTCTCTCTAAAAACTCAATCTCTCCCGTTCTCAAACCCATTATCTCTATAGAAACTCAATCTCCCTCTAAAACCCATTCTCTCTCTAAAAACACAATATCTCTTGCTTTTTTTAAAAATCCGTTGTTTCTCTAAAAACGTAATCTCTCTTTCTGTATAAAAATCCACTCTCTCCTAAATCCACTCTCTCTAGAAGCCAAAACTCTCAATTTTTTTTAAAAGGCCAATCTCTCTTTCTCTCTCTAAAAATCCAATCTCTCTTTCTGTCTCTAAAAATTCAATTTCTACCTCTAAAAACTCATTCTCTCTAGAAATAAAATCTCTCTCTATTCTCTCTCTAGAAACCAACCCCAGAGAGAGAGTTTGGGCAAGAGAGAGGGGGGCAAGTAGAGTTGTATGTGGTCTAGCCTGAGCTATGGGTACCATATATTTTTTGGTATAGATACTATAAATTACATTGAAATATAAAATTTTTAAAAAAATATGTTAAGCAAATGCTTTTTTTTTTTTTGAGCTTACTACAAACAAGAAAATTATAAAGAGTGAGATAAAAAAATATAAATAAATAAACAAATGGTTCTTAATGGGCCCAGGCTGAGCTCAACCAAATAATTCCTTTCTTGCCGAGCCCAATTGGGCTTTAACGTTGCATGTTTGGGCCGGGGCTTATCAGGCTGGTACGAAATAATTTTAGGCTTTACCGGACTTCGGGCTGGCCTAGCCCAATGGCACCCCAACTTTTAGATATACT
Organism: Amborella trichopoda; assembly: GCF_000471905.2. Next base: position 4,990,106 of record NW_006499810.1, read on the forward strand.
TCTTGTCCACTAATTTGAAACTTTCAATTTCATAATTATGTTTGTAAATAGTTTTCCAGAATACCAAGCTTCTAGCACCAAAATTGGATCTTTGGGCAAGGTTAAAAAGCGCGCTTTCATTCAATTGTTTAAATTTAAGAAAATTATCACAAATATACTTTAACTTTCGTTTATTTAAAATAATAATAATAAATAGTAATAATAAACCAACTTTTATAAACTTCACTCGCACTCTTTTTTTTTAAATTTTGTACGTTTTATGATCAAAATAACCTTTACTGTAGTCAAATTACTGTTAAGAACCATTTACCCATTTTATACGGTACTTAGAATATCGTAATAAAATCAAAAATTATTACGATACTCGACCTTAATAATAAAACCAAAGGTTCGGCTTTTGGCCGTTGTTTGTTTGATTGGTTTCTATAACGAGAAGGGGCGCCGATGGTCGCCAGAGATTATCTGGGACTCTTTCTCTATCGATTGTCCCTCTCTTTAGCTTTATCTCTATCTCCTTTGTCTTTCTCTCTCTACACAGAGATCATACGAGTCCCTTGCACCACAAGAACCAGAACCTGACCTGTGCTCATGAAAACAGCAACCCACCGCTTCTTATTCACTATTCGTTAACACATTGCACACATCATCCGATAACAAAACTATAACTTTAATTTGCAAGCTTAGAGAGAGAATCCAAATGCTTTTTTTCAACAGGGTTAGAGAGGAAGGAGCCAGCGGGGCGGCGAAGAGCATAAAGAGAACTCAAAAACCCTAGTTCTTTGTTTTAACAGAGAGGGATAAATGAGGATTCAATGCCCACCATTTGTCCGGTGGGAAACCAATCAAACAAACAATGGCCAAACCCAATTTGGTTTTATTATTACGTTAATTCGATTACCGTAATAATCTTTGGCTTTATTATGGTATTCTAATAAGGTATTCATTAAAATAGTTAAAGTACCGTAATAGTTCTTCATCACACTTCATCATAAGACTATTGTAAAGTTTATTTTGATCACAAAACACCCAAAATTGATAAATATATATATAAAAAAAAAAATGTGTACAAGATTTATAAAAGTTTGAAAATTTTTTTTTTTCTAAATAGACGAAAATTAAAATATATTTGTAATAATTTCCCTTAAATTTATGCCTTGTATCAAAATATTGATAGAGAGATTGCCTAATATACCTTTATCGCAAAACTAACGTGGTAGCATATACACTTCCCAATAGAGGAATATCTCCTTCTAACGCTACAGTTTGCAGTTCTAGACCACCGGATTTTGTTTCGCTGTCTTTATTCTGGCACAATTGCCCTACAGTAAGGTTGTTAAAATATGATATGTACTTTCTCCATTTTATTTAATGAAAAACTGAGTAGGGCCTTCTCCCCCACTAACTTACCCAAAAAAACAAAAATTTACCTGTAATAGTATCAAAACAAAGCTATAGTGTTATTTTGTTTTTCCACAGCAACCAATTGAAGTGAAAACAAAACTAACAAACAATTATGAAAACTTAAGGCATCAACATTACCAAAGTAAACAAAATTATTCGTCGGAGAAGAGTTCGAACCAATGTTCTGGAAATTGAGTAGGGGACAGGCACCCACTACAGGCCCGAGTCGAGTTACTCATGTGAGTCCACGTGGACTCGTCTCGGACCCGTCCGAGTCGAGACCTGTGTGGTATGTACGGGGGAAGACCAAAAAGAAGGGAAAAAATACTGAAAATCAGAAAAATTTTAGATCAACCTAAACGATCAAAGTTTTCTCAAAAAAGAAATTTGCTGGCACCAAAATATCATAGGATAATGAAAAATACTGCCTTTCACAAAAACCCACAAACTTCCAAGTCAAAAATATCACTTACAGACGTTATTCAAACAAACCATCATGGGTTATTGAAGAGCGTTGAATTATGATCAAATAGAACCAATTTTCAATAGAGTTGGCCAAAAATGGGGAGGGAATCCATAGAATGGCGAATTCATTAGGTTTGTTCTGAAAAATTGTTTTCTCACTAGAGCAAAGATTTTTCAGGCCATATCTGTCGATATGTAGCCTTTTAACAAACAAATAAGTATAAGGATCTTGTGATGGGCTGAATCAAGCACAATTTTAATGGATTTGAATGAAAAATAAAAAAGAAACCTATCTTTAGGCGGATTGATTCCAAACACAACTCCTTTTGGCCAAAAGTCGATGAATAAATCCCTGAATCATAAGTTTTGACACAAATCGATCGAAGATATATTGACTTGGATGAAGAAAAGGCAGTATATAGGCTTATAAGTAAAAATAATTGATCAATATTTATCAAAATGGTTTTTATCAAAATCACCAACAGTGTACATAACGCGGCCATAACTTGCCTCACCTGCCGATTAACTCGGCTGCATTCAAGTGGACTCAACCGAGTCCCGAAAGCTGGTTCAAACCAGCCCATGAATTCCTAACCAATCTAGAATGTAACTAAATTTCGAGCCAAAGAAAAACCCAAGTCTTAAAATTCATCTTAAACTCATCATACAGAGCTAAAGGTACTAAAGAGCACTCTTAGACAGATTCAGACTTTTCAGGAAATTAAAGCAAACCAATATTTTTTTTGTATGTAAATCAAAATTCAATACTTTTATTCCATGTTTCTAAATCAAATTCAGACTTTTCAGCGAATTAAAGCAAACCAATATTTTTTTGTATGTAAATCAAAATTCCATACTTTTATTCCATGTTTGAACCAATTTTTTTTTTTGTATGTAAATCAAAATTCAATACTTTTATTCCATGTTTCAGGTCAGTAAATCAAATGTAGCTAAGTTCTCTTCTATTTAAAAAGACTACCCACCATTAAAATCAGATTTTTCTCTCGTATGTAAACTAAAGGGCTACAAGTTTTCTCCCTTTTCTTTGAAGGGCTTTGTTTTTCAAATCACAAATTATACCAACATAAGAATTGCTCCAATTTTCTCTACACTGTAAACAATTCCAACCCCAAAGGCAAAATTAAACAAACAAACTAAAAGTTGCATCAGTGTCAGCTCTTAAGGTAGTTTACATAAAGGCCGAAGAGGGAGCGACATTGTGCGGTGGTGTTGCATAATAGCCAGGAGATGAATTGCTGACCTATGCCTCCAACTCATCCTCCTCTTCGTCTCCTTTGGTTGCTTCCTAGCCTTGAAAAGGAGGGAGTTCGAAAAGGGATTGATGATGATGGTGTTGGAGATGAAAAACCTGCCCAAAAAAACCAACAAAATAATGGAAAAAAACCCCACCAAAACAGGTGAAAATGGAGAATGAAACCATACAAATGCCCAAAAGAAAAGAAAAAAAAAAAAAGGAAAAATCACAAAGTAATGTGAAAATGGAGAGTAATGTCATATCAATGCCATAAATAAGGGGAAAGTAATGAAGGCAACTACTATATAAACAGGGAAAAGGGCAAAAAAAGTAGTATACGTTGAAATTAAGGAAAAAAAAAAAACAAATCCTCTGAAAAAACCTAGTAAAATAAGGGAATGGGAAGGGTGGAAAGAGATATGGCAGGGGAAAAAAGAGAAGCTGTAGCAGAAAAAAAAAGACAACCCCGAACTCACTCCATAATGACAGAAAATGGAGAAAATAAATCAAAATTAATAAAAACAAAAAGATGAAAACAAAAGCAAGACAAAAACGGGAGAAACTGATGAAAATGAAAAAAATGTGAGGAGAGAGACCAACTGGGGGTGCTTGGAGGGGTGGAATCGCGAGCCATGGATGATCACAGGACAACCAGAGTAGAGAGAGAGAAAGATGAGTAGGGGCTTTGAGCTTTTAGACGGGAAAAGGGTTTGGCGGTAAAATGCACGTTTTTCCCGCTGAAACCTCGTTCTCCTGATCCTATCGAGTAACGACGATAAATAGTTCAAAAAAAATTCGGGATTATATCTTTTTTCGGTAAAAAACAGTTTCTATAAGCTTGTATATTGAAATAAGGTACAATTATATGGAAGAATGTTATTTGATGTCGAATAATCTTTTAATATATAAAAAAAATACAAAATTCAAGTATTAAAAGTAGTACATCTTGTAATAAATTATTTAAAATATTTATTTTCAAGATTTTAGGTGCTAGTAGATATGCTTGATTAGTTATTATTTTTTAATTTCTAATTTTATAACTATGGATAAAAATAGTTTTCAGCAATGGTTTAAAAAACGGATCGGTGACCCGGATAGGGCTTTCAAAAAAACCGATCCGGATAGGCGAATCGACGATCCAGATCGGGAATCGAATGAATCGGTCAGAATAAAGTTTAAAAAAAATCCGAAAAAATTATTAAAATTCATTATAAATATTGTTTTTTAGGAATTCAATAAGAAATGAGGGTACTCCATTAAGAATTTTCATGTTTTTGAATGAATATACGAATATTGATATGTTCTTTCCCTGCATGAACCGCCATTCAGCATTTAATTTACATCACACAAAAGGATGAACATATAATTATCAT
>NW_006499810.1:4995302-5014569 GCF_000471905.2 Amborella trichopoda
AAAAAAAAAAAANNNAAAAAAAAAAAATTACCTTACCGGACTCTCCGATTCACTGTACGGACTCGCCGATTCGATCCGTCCATGGCGATTTCCGAGTCGAACCGGGCGAGTCCTGTTCGACTCGGCATTTTTTTAAACACTGGTTTTCAGGTTATCAAAAGATTTTCAACATCAAAACTACATATCTAAACAAAATTTAGATGTCCGCCTTATTTCTACATTATAAGGAGGGTGGCTTATACAAACTTCACCCTTTTGGTCTTAAAAAAAGAAAGCAATTTAAGTTAATAGGTGAAAATAATCAAGAAATTTATGCTCATATCTATTCAGTTTGATTATTTAAAGTTCTCTCTAAATGTATGTTTTTACATTTATATCTATTTTTTCATATTTTTTAAATTCTTGACCAAATTGCTCTTACTTCAACATTCAATGTTCAAAATTCAATGCTCTTATACACTTAACTTAAACCTTCAAGGTCTAAATTTATTTTGAAAACACATCGCGGGACTCCAAAGAAATCAAATAAGTGCAGACTTCTGATCGTGAAGGTTTAAAACTCACTTTTGAAGCAAATTAAACTTTAGAACTTCAAGATTTGAACTTTTATTATAGCTTTAATTTTCAAAATCTTTCAAATAATAAATTTAGACCTTGAAGGCCCGAGTTAATTGTATAACAAGTACTTAATAAGGTTTGATCCTAAATTTTCGAGGTTCAAAGTATGGGATCAATTGGTTAAAAGAATTCTAAAAAAAATATTAACACAAAAACATAACTTCATGTACAAATTAAATAACAGAAATTTAGGGGACATGCAAGTAAACTTCTCAAAATAATATCTTTTTGGAGAGTGGATCCATGAGAAAAAATAGGAAACAAGCAAACTACAGCTGGAAAAATCGATGGCAAATAGCCGTTGTTACTCATGCTCACTCTGTAATATAATCACCCATGGAGATCTTGCGCCTACAAATGTAATCCCTTCCCAACAAATTGCAATCTATTTGCGACTTCGAGATTTACATAAAGCCATTGAATCCACTTATCTGCATTTGGTAAGGATTGTATACTAATAAGAGCATTTACCATTGTTATAAAAAGCCACAGTTTGTCGTAGCCATTAGGTATGAATGGATGGCTTAGGGGCCATTTGGGTACCTAAATATCTATTATAGGGAAATATAGGGGGCGTTTCGGTACGTGAAAATCTATTATAGGGAATATATTATAAGAAAATATGAAATTTACCAAACATACATTTCAAAACTAAAAAAATGAAAATAAATTACACAAAATTTCTCCAAAATACGTAAAATCTATTACGTACATAATGCTGTGAAATTCGCGATAATCGCGTTTCTCTTACCTAAACAAAATCCTCTATTCCGCTATTCTCCCTCTCTCTTGTGCCCATCCATTCTCCCGCCACTCTCCCTCTCTCCTCTGCGTCTCCAAACTAAGTGTTTGCCTATACTGTGCACATTCCCACATTCATTTTTACACTCTTGTTTGCACATCCATTTCTACACCCCTCTATCTTCAATTTGGTTGTTGCCTTCATCTGAAGCCATCAGCTCTTATATAAAAACAAAAATAATACAAATAATTATTTGCAATCGATGAGAAATTACATAGCAGAATCATAATAAAATATTTTACACAACATAATCCTTGTAAGATATTAGTAAAAGCTCAATTGAAATAAGATACATCTTTAGTCCCCTCCAATGCCTCAAAATTTTTTACTGCAATTACGAAACCTTCTAGTTTACTAATCAAACTTCTTCCCATTTTTTAACTTGTATAATAAAGATTTTGAATTTCGTATCATAAATTTATTGTTTATTTGAAATTATATAGTGAGACATTTGAAAGACTTTTATAAAAAATAAATAAAAATAAGACTTATCACAATAAAATCATGTTATTCCAATCATATTATTCCAATGATTTATCATATTGAAACCAAAGTTTAATCATATTAGAAGACATTTGATTCTATGTAAGTGCCAAAGGAATGCAAAATAAGTAGGAAATGATGTCACGATGACTTTAAAATGGTACAAATTATTAGTAGAAAATCTTTTTGGAATGGTAATGGTGTTATTATTAGAAAATCTTTTTGGAATGGTGATCATGTTATTATTAGAAAATCTTTTTGGAATGGTGATGATGTTATTATTAGAAAATCTTTTTGGAATGGTGTGATGATAACTTTAATTTAGTATTTTAGTAGAATTTTGTGACAACAAAGAAAGAAATGATAGTCTATAGGCAAGTCCTAGTAAAATGTTGGTAATGCATTTCTTATATTTCTTCTAGACATAGTCAAACAGTAGCAATGTATTTTTTAGGTTGCATCTTAATACTACCCAAACAATAACAATCCATTTGCAAGTAATGTTACGCTGGTAATATATCTCCCCGACAATATATTTTCAAGTATCCAAACACCCCTTAGAGTGTGTTGTGAAGTTTGAGAATTCTTTTTTGAACCTTTAGTCTAGTAAACGACACACTTATAACCACCATATTTAAAATCTAATGGATAAAAGTGAATGTGATATATTGTACTAAAAGTAAATGATCTATTTGCATAAAAAAAATATATATATATACACACACACATTACTATTTATTTTTCTGATAAGAAAGCCACGATCATTATTATCTATTGGATACGAAATCGGATGGTTGGGGATATATTATTGATTGGGTACAAAATTCAAAATAAAGTTTGTTGGATGTTGTGACACACTTCAATCTGTTTGATTTTAAACTCATGAATAACACCCTTATACCAAAAGTAAATGGTCTTGTATACAATATTTTCTCTGAGGGAGCATATCAATCTTATTTTTTTTAATTACATTCAAGCCAATAAGTTATCGAGACCCAACATTCATGGTCCACTTTTACCTATAGACCACCTTATATTTTAAGTATGTATAGTATCTTCTCATTTCTTCTTTTTTCCTTAATGATGGTCAACCAAATATGAAGTTTCCAAGTGAAAAATAATGAAGGGCAGGTGCAAGTGCATAGGGACATCAGAGTGAGTCCACTCTGAGAGATGAATTATTTTCAAAATTTACGATCTAGACTTCGACCGTAAATAAATTTAAATAAAAATGAATGTTGAAAACCATATAGTGGGATCGAATGAGTAAGCTAACTAGTATAGTATTTTTAGTAGAAAGAATGGAAGCTGGTCGATATGTAATTGTGGGTGAGGTCTGCATAAGGTGCCCACCTTATACTATACAAGTATTTGCCAAAAGGTTTATTTTTTATATTGAAAACCGTACTATGGATTGAAAACCTATGTGTTACCCCAAATTATGAAATTTCATTTTTTAAAAATAGTGCATATCGAATAGATATATAAACACTTGAAAACTTTTGGAAACGGACGGCCTATATGACTTGCTACAAGATGTACTATTTGTATAACTTGAAAAAACAATTCTTTATATCCAAACATCTTGAAGTTGAGATGATCTATTTGAAGGTTTTTAGCTTCATGACACTCTTATATACTGGATTTTGAGGTGTACCTTACTTATATAAAAAGTAGGAGTTGTATACTATAAGACCATTTATCATTGTTATAAGGAGGTCACAATCACTCATAGTCAGTAGATGTCAAATTGAATGGTTTGAGGTGTCATGAAGTTCAAGATTTTCTTTTTGTTTTCTTTTTTAACTGTGAATTTAATCAATGACAATAATTTAAAATCAGATATACAAGAGTGATTGTGATATCTATGTACTAAAAACAAATAAGTCTCTTGATGTACTTTTCAAACTAATTATCATGACATGTTTGAGCTCTCTTTTCAATTGTGGGTACTGCGTTTATGCATGAATACAAAATCATGTAACTTATTCACGAACAAAAACTTGAGCTAGACAAATGTTTTTAATAATTCACACAAAGTTAAACATATGTGTCAACTAGACATTCATATCTTTGATTGGTTGTGCATTATAAAAGAGAGAATGAAAATGTTTAGATAGAACAAAAATAAATATTATCACCATCGTCATAGTATTTTTCCAACTAATTGGGGTTAGCTACACAAATAGTGGTCCACCATTCTGCTTCGTGTCGCTTAGCAATTCAATTGCACGATTTAGCCTTTAACTATTTCTTGCAAAATCCTAGAGAAAAGACATTATGTTGCACATATGAGACTAAGTGTGTTCCAATGAACACTTGATAGATTGAAGATGCCGATATAAAGCAAAGTTTCTAACGCACGCTTGATAACTGTCTTCACAAGCGGTTGATAAGATACGAGCACGGTTCTTGATAATACTTCTCAAATATGCCCCATGATATGAAGATATGATATGCTTAGGATTCATGACATGAAAGCCCCAATATGCTTTCAAAACCCTAACTCGTCAGTCAGCCTCTATATGTTATGACTCAGGACCGATAACAAATATGAAAGCTCGTAGTTAAGCATGTTCAAGTTTAACTTATGGTCGATGATAAAATATATGAAAGTCATCTCATTGTGAGATAAGTTCTATGATACATATACTCCTAAGGCCCGATATGCCTATCTATATGATATGTGGAGGAATCTGATGTGGTTTGATGTACATATTTCTTAAATCCATCATTAGTTACGCATGTGCATCATAACTTATGGTGTATGATAAGAGATCATGAAGACGTTTCTATTTGAGACAAAACTCTAGAATTCATATGTCCCATAGCAAATAGATGCCTATCCACTGGATGTTGAAAGAGTTTTGGGTGAGATGTGACATGACTATTTTAACCCGTCAGTTAAAAATATGGGGTTTTAAGAAACAGAGCATAGGGAAACCTCACTATATGTTGATATATGGAGGTAATCGCTAAAGACATATATGTTAAAGCATCATATGCCTTAAAGTCTAGGAGTGATATAACTTAGACAATATTTGGACCTTGCTTAACCCATGTCCATATCTACCGTCAGTTCGAATATGCCTTGATTGACAAAACTAAAACTTCATGTTTTGAAATTAAGTTGAAACTCTATGGGACCCATGTTTGAGGTAGTATAACCCTCTCCTTGAAGTTTCATATCAATCGGACGTGGCTTAACCCATCATCTACATCACTTGGCAGATGGAGCCTTAAAAGCTCTATCTCCTGTGTGTTACAGCAAAGATGACAACAAAGAATTTTCTCATGGGACCAGAATCATTGGATTCATGATTTGATGATCTATCAACTTTAAAAGGTGCAACACCATTTGATATATGCATTGGAAGGGGTTGTATCCGCAATCCACTGGTTATGCTGATGCAGTTTCCAATAGAAACACAGTGACTTGGATGGACCATATATTTCTCATATGAGATCCATTTGAGGTGAGACTCTGACCATTGTGTTCATCTTTGAGTTCTATATCATCTCTCCCAATTTCATATTCAAAGGATTTTCCATTTGAAAGCGATTTCATCCGTAATCTACCGGTCTTGCTGACATAATTTCCAACAGAAATAGGTTGATTTGGACGGATGAGATCTCTCTCATCCATGGTCTATTTAAGTGAGACTTGGACTGTTATATTCATATTTAAGTCATCTTTCAATTCACTAAATTTCAAATTCAAAGGATTTGTCATTAAGAAGCGGTTTCACCCGCAATCTACTAGTATCATACTGGTTATGCTGACGTAATTTCCAATAGAAATAGGTTAAATTCAACAGACACGATATCTCTCATATGTGATCCATTTAAAGTGAAACTTGGACCATTGTGTTCATCTTCGAGTATTCTTTCATCCTTCCAATTTTCATGATCAATGATTTTACCCTCTAAACGAGATTGAAGAAATACGAAGACATGTCGAGACTATGCTGCAGAAGCACAACTTACAAAGGATAACATAATTCCTGATTTTTGTCACGCGGTGTTCTTGTTAGATCTGGGATCCGTAAATTCAAACTGAGGATGAGCATTCATTGAGATGTGTGATCATCATCAGTAAATACCTGTACAAGCATTTGAAATCCGTAGTTATCACTTTGAATACTGAATTAAGAAGTTGAAGATATACGATCAAAGGATATGCGATTATCACACTTTTCGTGCTTATCACTTCATAATTTTGAGGATGCAAATAAGTAGATGGATAAGGACTGAGGATTTCGTGGTTAAGAGTTGATAAATCTATATAAACCCCGTTCATTGATGAAGAGAGGGGTTAGATTCTTTTGGATTGAGAGGATTGAATCAATGTGATAATGTGAGATAGAGATAGAAAGTAATTGTATCAACAAAACCCGTCCCTTCTATGACTATTTTCTGAGCCACATTTGATATAGAGAGAGATATTATAATTTTTCAAGCCTAGATGTCAAAGAGGAGCAGATCATACGACAATAGCCTTGTGTTTAAGTTTAGGTATACGGGTCCATATGCCCATGGAATTTTCATTCATTACTGCATATTGTCCTTCTTATAATCGAATGTATAAGTTTCAAGGCCTGAATCAAGGGTATTCAGCTTAAGTCAGGCTGATGTAAATTGTAACAGATGATTAAACCTCTAGAATTTGTCTGTTCCTAGTATATAATGTATGAAAAAACTATGTTTCTATGATATGGAATACACGAGCGAATTTGGCCCCGAATGTATTGTCCTCTGGTTGTTCACTTGGAGTCATGTGAAAGCTTATTTTTTAGTTGATTAAATCTGGCAATTCCCTTTTCGGAATGTCCCATATACCTTGTAAATCTTTTACAAATTTAACACTACATAGTCATTTTCATTGAAACATCATTCTTTAGCTAATTATTCTTGGGTTATCTTACACTCTAAGGAATCAAGTAGGAAATACCAAAAATAATTTCAAATGTAAAAATTTGATCAAATAATTTAGTGTGTCGTAGAAAGTCGGACATCTTATCTATTAAGGTTGTCTCTATCAGTAAATGGTTTCTTTACACAAGCGAAAGTTTTTGGAAGTGTTCAACTGTAGCTTTTCCTCTTTATAGGTAACTATAATTTATTGAGGAGCAATGAAATACTGGAAAAAAAAATGTGGTCCCTATATTATGGTGGTTGACATACTCTTTTCTAAAGTCGTTATGCTTACACTCATATTAGCTAATATATGGGCCATTTGAGTTTACTTCTTATTGATATGGTTCATTCTAATGACTTAAATTTGGATACCATTCAAAGCTTTATGCATTGGCCAGCGAGTAGACACAGTGTTTCAAAATGCGGACCGCCCAGTGCCTAGGCTGTAAGGGCCCAGATCTTCCAGGCTTGATGCCGTGAGCAGCAGTGAGAGGCAGAAGAAGAGGGACAACTGCCGTGAGTGTAAGCATCGAATATCAACCATCATGTGTGAAGGGGAGCAGCCGCCGTAAGTGTAAGCATCAATCATCAACCGTTGTGTGTGAAGAGGAGCATCTGTCGTGAGTGTAAGCATCGAGCATCAACCATCATGTGTGAAGAGAAGCAGCCGCCGTGAGTGTAAGCATCGAGCATCAACTGTCGTGTGTGAAGAGAAGGCACCGCCGTGAGTATTTGGGCTAGCTGCCGTGCATGTTTCTATTGTGAATGTATTCCATGTGGCACATGTAATCCACTTGTATGCCTTTGTCAGCTACTTGGACACCACATACATGACACTTGTGATACTTGCAGCCCCTTTGCTTGTCACTTGCCTACAGCCTCCCCCTTTCTGCTTATAAGTACTGCCCTCTCTCACTCATGTCCTCCCTTTTCAAACACTCAGAACTTCAGCCTCTTGAAACCACTCTTGAAAGCTTGGAGGCTTGACCTATGTGGGGAATTTGGGGTGTTTTGGGTACAGGTAAGTAGATCTAACATTCATGTCTTCATAGTTTTGACTATAAGCTTGATTTTTTAATAAGGATATGGTTTCATGTTAAGAAATTTATGTTAGATATTTTTGTGTTTCCAGAGCTGTGATTCTTATTAGCATGATGAATTGAGCATTAAAATCATTTTTGTTGGCTATGAAAATTGGTAGAAAGGCACTATTGTGAATCTATTTTAAGAAGAAAAAGGCCTTTTATTAATGCTTATTTTGGTTTCCTTGAAGTATGCCAAAACCTGGAAATGAAATTTCAGGAACTTTGTTAGTTTTTATGTTGAACTTTTCATTAATCAAAATCATATCCAAATAATTTCAAACCACTTTTAAATGGAATATGGGTGTGTCTACTTCAAATTTGGTTTTGGAACCATGTTGAAATTCTTAATGATTTGAGAATTATCTCTCTGTTTGTATGACTATGTCACTATTGCGAGCTGCAATGAATTTTCAGAATTTTGCATGTTTTGTACTGAACTTCTCATTGACCAAACAATGTCCACATGATTTCAAACTACTTTTAAATGGAAGATGAGTGTGTCTATTTCAAATTTGGTTTTGGAACCATGTTGAAATTCTTGATGGTTTGATAATTATGCCCTTGTTTATATGACTCTATCACTGTTACGAGTTGGAGTGAATTTCCAGAACTTTGCATGGCATGTATTGAACGGTTCACTGACCAAACAGTGTCCAAATGATTTCAAAACAATTTTAAATAGACTATGGGTGTGTCTACTTCAAATTTGGTTTTTGAACTATGTTGAAATTCTTGATGGTTTGAAAATTATGCCCCTTGTTTGTATGACTATGTCACTGTTGTGAATTACAGTGAAATTCCAAAATTGTTATATATTTTATGGGAGAATATCCACTAATTAATATTTCTGTAATTAAGGCTAAACCACTTCTAAATAAAAGGTGGATGAATCTATTTTCAAATATGTTTTGAGACCATGACAAAACTCTTTATGGATTGAAGTTAGGCCAAGTTTTCTAAGAGGTTATCATATTGAAAACTCTATTCTATTATGAATTATTGAATATGCATAGTTTGGGGCATGCTTATACTTTAGTGAATGCTCATGAACTCTTGTATAATTGTGATGGATCATGTTTGGGCATGATTGAATGCTTATGAGATATGCATGTGCATGATTGTAATAAGACATGCCTATGATAAGACTGTGATATGAAACACTATGCAATGGGACATCCATTAATAGTGGATCTGATAAGATAAGATTGTGATATGAAACACTACGCAATGGAACATCCATTGATGCTGAATCTGATATGATAAGACTGAGATATGAAACACTACGCAATGGGATATCCATTGGTGGTGGATCTAATATGATAAGACTGTGATATGAAAATACTATGCAATGGGGCACCATTTGGTAGTGCGATATAACATACTGAGACTACTGTATAAGGTACTGCACAACGGTTCATTCATTGGTAGTGTAATCCGTTGTGATACAATAAGAAAGTTATGCCGGCAACTAAAATCCTTCCCCGACTCCCGATGATAGGAAGGGAGTTGGGATGTGACTGTGAAAGTGTTGGGAGGTTCGTTTCTCCCAGATCTATATGGGCACTACGTATTGGGTTACCAATTGGTAGTGTAACGCTCACTCGTCGGAATGGCATATGGAGAGAGTTGTATCTTGCAAGGCCACAGCCTATCAAAAGCCCCAAAGCGCGTTGGGGACTGTGTGTGTGCATGTTAAGGCGTTACAAAGTGGGTCACTCACTTGTCATTGTCTTCCATCTTGAGTCAGGGTAGAAGTCCCAAGTAACAGAATTGGCTTGCCCTGATAGATGGAACTTCTACTTCGAGAGTAGGCTACTATAAGATTACCTGTATACACTATGCATTATGCCTGAATTACTAATCTATCACTTTGATGGAGAGGTGTGGTAAATTGTTAGCTCATTGTGATTTATGATGTTCTAATATCTGATTTAAACTTATTCCATCATTGCAAAAGAATTGTGATACACGACTCCATGTTATGACTCCTGCATGAATCTTGAGGAATGTTTATGAATGACATTGTATATGTAGGAATACATGATGATTGATCTGCTTACTAGACTTTATAGCTTATTCCTTTGACTTTCTCTATGTCGAGTGATAGCTTGCCATTTTTAAGAGCAGGCGGCTGGGTACTCGTGGTAGGAGGTTGAAGACCCGAGCTCAACGAGAAAAGCCTGATCTTGATTATAGGTGTTATATGGCAATGGGCATGTAGTTGTTCTTTTTGAAGTCTTGTATTTTGTTGTTGGGCCGTAGTGCCATGGACATGATTGTAATGAAATTTTGGAGCCTGTATATAATTGGATTTATTTTGGCCAGTTCCTTGTACCCTTGTGTGAGTTTTTGCTTTCTTTCGTGGTTTGCTTTGATTATGTTTTTTTAAAAAAAAAGCATTGAGCACACTCCCACCTGAGTGGCATTCGCTACCTCTGGTCACAGTCCCACACCCTGTTGCCCTCTGGCAGGTACGGTATGGAGGCAGGGGGCGGGCCTATGACAATTTATAATATCAGAGCAGCCATGATAGGATGCTTAGCCTAAAGAGTCTAAGAAGTGTCGTAGAATGGTTTTTGGATAGGCTAGTAACTGGGTGTTTTTATTTTAGGTCAAATGACGAGGACTCGTGCTAACAATGCAAGTTATAGTAATGAGAACACATAGGCCTTCGAAGAATTCTTCAAGACATTAGGGGCCATGACTCAGATGATGAAGGATTATATGTCGGCAACGGCTACCGCTACCCCAAACCAATCATATATTGAGAGATTCAGGAGGCTAGCACCTCCAGCATTCTTGGGGCATGAGGGAATCGAAAAAGTTGAGCGATGAAGGAGACAAGTGGAGAAGATATTTGATGTATTGCATTGTCCGATGAGCAAAAGGTTAGACTGAGGACTTTCATGTTGGAAGGGGATGCTGAGCACTGGTGAGGTTCAGTGAAGCAATCTTGGGAGGAGTCAAGGACCATGGCGACTTGGGAAAACTTTCTAAAGGATTTTAATGAGAAATATTTCCCTGATTCAGTCCGAGAGAGAAAAGAAGGGAAACTATCCGTGGAATAGTATGCAGCAAAATTTGCAGCTTTCCCATTACACGCCACATATCATCAATACAGAGGCACTTAAGGCAAGCAAATTAGAGAGGGGCCTCAACCCAAATATAAGAGGGAGGGTATTATCAGCCAACCTAAAGACCTACTCCACATTAGTGGACCTCGCTATGAAGATCGAGATGGATTGTGAGGAATTCCGGTTAAGGAAAGAAGGGAGAGTGGGGCACATTACTGTCTGGGAACTTTGGGAGGAAGATTCGACCACCTCCTAGGAAACATTTTAGGGGAAGGAACAATCACAGCAATACTAAAATCCAGAAGACCTTCTCGAGCAATGTAAGGGATAACCGGCAACAAGCCTACTCATACTATGGGTTGAGTAACCACTCTGCCGCCGAATGCTATAAGAAGGCGGGATCATATTTTCAATGTGGCAAGCCTAACCACCTAATCAAGGACTACTCAGTAAACGGGCTAGAGAATCGACCAAGGACTCAAAGTCGGGTCTTTGTGCTCACGAAGAAGGAAGCCAAGGCGTATACCTCTGTAATTCAAGATACAATCTCTGTTTATGGTATGGAAGCTATACTCTTGATTGACCCTGGATCTTCTCATTCTTTTATTGCACCTCACTTTGTATGCCACATAAATGTTAGACCTTCACTTCTTGACTGGACATTAGTAATATGCAGACTTATGGGGGATTCTATAGAATCTGATATGGTATATAAACAATGTGGGGTTTTGCTTAAAGGGTGTGTCCTGCCTATAGACTCGATACTTTTGAATATTCAGGATCTTGATGTTACCTTGAGCATGGACTAGTTGTCCACACATCATGCTACAGTTAATTGTTATGATAAAACAGTGACCTTTAGACGCCCAAACCAGCTTGAGTTACACTTTGTTAGTAATAAAGATGCTCCCCCTCTACACCTTATCTCTACCCTTCGGGCTTCCTATCTTTTGACTAAGAGATATATTGGGTACTTAGCCTATGTGGTAGAGAATTGGGACATCCAGTCCAAGTTATAAGAGATACCAGTGCTAAGAGAATACCCAAACGTTTTTCTTGAGGAGTTGACCACTTTGCCTTTAGTCAGGGACATAAAGTTTGAGATAGATGTGGTCCCTAGTACAGCTCCCATCTCCAAAGCCCCTTATAGGATGGCCCAGCAGAATTGAAAGAGCAATTGCAAGAGTTGTTGGAGAAGGGGTTTATCCAACCCAGTGTATCATCCTCGGGTGCACCTGTTCTGTTTGTGAAGAAGAAAGACGGGTCCATGAGACTTTGTATAGACTGTAAGCATTTGAATCAGGTCACAGTAAAGAACAAATACCCCCTGTCTAGGATTGACGACCTCTTTGACTTGCTTCAAGGGGCCTAAGTATTCCCTAAGATTGATCTTCGGTCGAGTTATCACCATCTATGAGTCAAGGTGGGAGATGTTCCCAAGACTGCACTCAAAACTTGATATGGCCACTATGAGTTTTTGGTAATGCCGTTTGGGTTAATCAATGCCCCAACTGTTTTGATAGACCTGATGAATAGAATTTTCGGACCCTTTCTGGATACTTTTGTTGTGGTCTTTATAGATGATATTTTTGTGTATTTGAAGAACTTAGAAGAGCATGAGCAGCATATAAGAATGGTCCTCCAGACTCTGAAGTCAGAAAAGTTGCATGCTAAGTTAAGCAAGAGTGAGTTTTGGCTACCTAGCGTGGCTTTCCTTGGGCACGTTGTACGAGGTCGTAGTTGACCCTTGTAAGATTGAAGCCGTACTTAAGTGGGAAAGACCGACAAGCGTGACAAAAGTCTACAGTTTTCTAAGATTAACGGCTTACTATAGACGCTTTGTAGAAGGATTTTCAAAAATAATACTTCCCCTAACTCGTCTGACCCAAAAGGAAGTAAAATTTGTGTGGTCAAATGATTGTGAGAAAAGTTTTCAAGAACTAAAGAAGAGACTGACTACGGCCCCGATATTGGCCTTACCCGAAGGAAATGAGGACTTCGTGGTTTACACCAATGCCTCTCATAAAGGGCTTGGTTGTGCCTTATGCAGCGAGGGAAGGTCATTGATTATGCCTCCAGATAGCTAAAGTCGTATGAACAAAATTACCCAACTCATGACTTGGAACTTGCAACAGTGATATTCACCTTGAAAATCTGAAGACACTACCTCTATGGGGCCCAGTTTAAGGTATTTACAGACCATAAGAGCCTCAAGTACCTGTTTTCTTAAAAGGAGTTGAACATGAGGCAAAGGAAATAGATTGATCTATTGAATGATTATGATTGTACCATCAATTACCACCCAGGCAAGGCTAATGTGGTCGCAGATTCTCTGAACAGGAAGCATGTGGTATCAGTGGCACATCTAATAGTTTGAGAGATGAGATTGTTAGAAGATGTCGTGGAATGGCACTCAGCTTTGTCCCTAGGTGATGGGGTAAGTATGGCTGCTTGCATAAGGGTGGAGCCCTAGCTCTTTCAATAGATCCAAATGGCACAAAAGAAGGATCCCCAGCTCATGAAAATTCTGGAAGAAATAAAACCAGGAAGGAAAGACGATTTCTCTGTAAGTGGTGATGACTTATTAAGATTCAGGGATCGGGTCAGTGTTCCGGATGATGAGAGTGTGAAGAGAGCTATTTTAGAAGAAGCTCACTGCTCCTGTTATGTTAGACACCCCAAGAGTACTAAAATGTATCAAGACCTGAAAAAGACTTTCTGGCGGAATGACATTAAAAAGGAAGTAGCATTGTTTGTTTCTAAGTGTCTGACATGCTAGCAAGTGAAAGTTGAGCATCAGAAGCCGAATTGTTGTAGCCCTTGTCTGTGCCAGAATGGAAATGGGAGCATGTTGCTATGGACTTTTTCTCTGGTTTGCCAAGGATAAATTCTAAGCATGATAGTATTTGGGTCGTTGTGGACCGACTGACCAAGGCTGCTCATTTTTTACCGATCTGCACGACCTATACCTTGGCTAAACTGACCCAATTATACATCAAGGAGATAGTTAGGTTGCACGGAATACCAGTCAGTATCGTGTCCAACTAGGACACTAGATTCACCTCTAGATTTTGGGCTAGTCTGCAGTCAGACTTGGGGACGAGACTTACTTTTAGCACTGCCTTTCACCCCTAGACTGATGGACAATCCGAGAGAACCATTCAGACCTTAGAAGATATGTTTGTCTGAGGTCATTTTCCATAAATTGTATCCCCAGTGCAAAAAAAGAGAGCAATTCGTGACTTAGGACCGCAGGTACCAAAATACCTGTGGACTACGAAAGCTGTAGGACAATAAGTCCTGATCTGGAAGTGAAATTTTCAAAAACCAAGGAAAGGCCAAGAAACATGCAAGAATACAGCTAAGGGTCTCCTACGAACACCTGCCAAGTTTCGTCGCAATCCGATGAGTTCAAGGCAGTGCAGATGACAAAACAGTTTTGAGAAATTCTACCTCTATCACGTTAAAAATAGACCTTGAACTATAACACCAATATCGGAGCGTCAAATGGTCTCCAGACCATTGCCATTGGATTCAAAATGTTTGAAAACCCCTGAGTACTAATTTTCGACGTATTTGGACACTTTTGGAGCAAGTTATGACCAACTTACCTAAAATAGGTACACTATTATGGTGCGTCTCGGCGAACCAGTTTTCACTAATGGAAACTGTGCTTCACAATTTCTGAGGCAAACTTCCCATAGATGTATCCTCCTCATCTCGGGTCAGATCGTGCCCAAATTTTGGGAGCATGTTCGTCTCATTGACCCGATCGATTTGATATGTGGCACGCGCGATGACATGGCCCGAGCCAAGAGAAATCAAAGAGAGAAATTCATTGGAAAATTCCAAAAGTAGCAAGAAATTTCCAGCAGCATGTCTCCTCAATCAAACGCCAACTTCATGGACCACGAGGTCACAAAATTAGGCCCGTTACGACCACGAGGTCAAGAGCTTCCTCCAGGTCGAACCTAACATGTGATGGACGGTTGGATTCCTCAGAAATCAGTGATGAACAGTGGCAAAATTCAACCACCAGAATCTTGATTCCGACTAAAGTTTTTCAATTTGAAAAACGGTCATCCGGGCACCAAATCGAGCCGTTCGTTTTGCAGAATAATCGTGGAAACTTGCTCATCACGCTACAACAAAGAAATCAACAAAAAACATTGAGAAACGAGTTGAAACTTAAATCTAAGTTTGCATGTTTTCTCATGTTTTTGCTGCGTCATGATCGTGGTCCAAAACTTTGATCCATGGCTCGAAATGGATACCCAAAAGATCATTTTCTCGAGCTCATCAAGAATACAGTATTATTTTGGCCGGATGGTAATCGGAAAGGTGTCGAATCAACCATGGAAAGTTTGCACGAAGGAACGGGGATTGATTTGAAATTTCACAGATTGCTGGGGCAAGGGCAAAATCGTCATTTTGTACCCAATTTTATAATTTCTTTAAATCAATTAAATGTTAATTTTCATCAATTAGGTTAGAAATTGATCATCCACCCATGTTTGGGCTCCACTTATATATAAAGACGTACTCTCTACATGTAAAAGACCCTTCTTTGATGAATTAAAAATTCCTCTTTTGGCTTGAGTCTTGGGTCACGGTTTGGAGAGAGAAAGAGAGGAGAGAGAAAATCTGGACGGGTACCCCTTGGCCTCAAAGATAACTTTCTCTTTTCTCCCTCCTTTCTCTCTCATCTCTACTTCTTTCTCTCTCCAATTCTCTTCTTTCTCTCTATCCTTTCTCTTTCCTCTTCTCTCCTTTATCTCTCTTATTTTCCTTTCTTTTCTTTCTCTCTCTCCATTCCTTTCACTCTCTTCTTCTTTCCCTTCTTTCTCTTCTTCTTTCCTTTCTCTCTCTTCTTCCTTCGTTTCTGTCTTTTATTTCCTTTCTCTCTCTTCTTCTTTCGCTTTCTTTCTATTTTCTCTCTCGGTCTCTCTCTTCACAGGTGCAGTGCTGAGGGCCTACCCTTTTTGATAAGCTTCGTTGCGGCCTCTGTCTCTCTCCTCCCATAGAGGCAGCGACATGGGCCTACCCTTTTTAACGGGCCTTGTTGTCGTCCCTGTATTCTCTCTGTTCTCCCTCTCTCTACTTTTTCTCTCTTTCTTCACAAACGGCAGCTAAACCACCGTCTATGCGCCCTCTTCTCTTTTCTCTCTTTTCCTTTTCTTCCTTCTCTCTTCTCACAGATGGCAACAAGCCACTGTCTGTGTTCTTTCTCTCTCTCTCTTCTTTCTTCACAGACGGCAGCAAGCTACCGTCATTGTTATTTCTCCCTCTCTCTCTTCTTTCTTCACAGATGGTAGTAAGCCCCCATCTGTGTTCTTTCTTCCTCTCTCTGCTTTCTTCACAGACAGTAAGCAGCAGTCTGTGTTCTTTCTCTCTCTCATCTTTCTTCACAGACAGCAGCAAGCCATCGTCTGTGTTCTCTCTCTCTTCTTTCTTCACAGACGTCTGTGTTCTTTTTCTCTCTCTCTTCTTTCTTCACAGACAGCAAATTCCTGGTAAATAAAAAATGGTATTAGAGAATAAAAGACAGGAAAAAGATTGTAGAAAGAAGAGTTATGTGCAACTCATAAAATAAATCGATTCCCCACTAGATGGAAACTACAAAACCTATATCAATCTCGAAATTTTATTTTATTAATACTGAGCTCATAGTCTCTCCAACACCGAGCATTACGAGCAGTATACTTCTAACACTTGTATTACATTTCTTGCCCTATTGAAGCCAAGCGAATGTTAATATGTATATTAGTCTTGCACTTTGTGTAATTTGTTAATTGGTTTGAGAGTACTTTTGTCATAATATAGTAAGCAGGTGCTTCGTATACTCGATCAGACCCTGGCATTTGTGTACATGGGATTAATCCTAATTTGAATCAATGAGAGTTATGTCCAAGCTTCTTAAACCCTAATGAGGTATCAAAGCTAAGCCTGAATCAAATACCATACTTTTTTTGAATTTGTAGCAAAACTTACCTAGCATACAAAAAACAGTTAATCCTTTGTGAGATATCGATCTCCGAGTTTGGATGAAAAATCTTGATCTATATACAATTCAAACTTTCAAATTCCAAGATTTGTGATAAGCTGTATCTTAGCAGCATTCTAGCAAAACTGTAGTAGTACCACAGCAATCACCCCAGTAGTATCATAGATATCACTGAAACAGTATGATTATAAAATTGTCAGTACATTTGACATTTACATGAAACCCTAAATTTAGGGATTTTGTTCTCTAGTTCTCCCAATAGACATTTGCATAGTATTCCCTCCAGTGCCTTTTAAAGGAAATCAATTCATCTACACAACTAATGGTTTTAAACTTGATGTTGGCAGAATAGGTTCACTTAACACTCAGCTGTTTAAAATGTCCAATGTATTGTTTGTTTCTCACTTCTTTTTGAGGTGACCATGAATTTCCGATATGTTTGACAGTTAGCTAATCACAATGCTTGTGTTTGCATGATACAAGAAATCTCAAGAAGGAAGTTATTTGGAGAGGTCATAAAGTAGGTCAGCTCATTTACATAGATTAATTTTTGGAGCCTACTAGTTGCATTTCATCAGTTGCATTACTGCCACCTCAGTTGGCATCTCTGGCATAGGTGTGTACGTCATCTTAGTGCTAACAGAAACAAGAATTGTTTTAAGTTGGGATCTATTCCTTCTTCATGTAGTTTTCCTAAGAATTCCAATAATGAATTAGATTGTAGAAAAATGCTAGTTGACTGAACTGTTAGCATTGCATTCCCTGTTTCTCGAAAGTAAAAAGTAAGAATTATTTTGATCTTATTTATTCTGATATGTGAAGCGCTGCTTCTGTTTTATCCGATAGTGGTTCCCAAACGTTATTTTATACATTAACACTTGACTCAAGAAAAAAATATGATGATATTTTTATGGATGATTTCTCTTGTACTATTGGGTATTGAAAAAACAACTTGTTATGTCTGTGATGAGTTTGTTACCTTGAACAAAACAATTCAAACCTAGTTTGAAAGAGAAGATTAAGACTCTAACGATACCCTAGGAGTGAATCTTTATCTAAGAAGTTTCAAGATTTCTTTGCAGTAATACTTGTCTCATCCACCAGTGCACATGTCCACATGCCCCAAAATAAAATGGGATTCCTCGTGCATTACTTCTGCAATCCAATGTTCCTGGTGGTTTGTGAGTAGAAGTTGTTTTGACTGTTGTTTATCTTACCAATAGAATTCCTACAAAGTTCTCAGTAATGTCTCTCCTAGTGAGTGCAGAAATCAGACTATTCCAAGTTGCATGTTTTAGGATGTTTGCCTTGTCACATTGAACAATATTGAAAGGACAAAGCTCAGTGCTCAATCTCTTCAATGTGTTTTTGAGGATATGAAACCACTCAGAAAGGTTATCGTTGCTACGACCGATAAAATGATAATTTAGGTGTTTCCATGCATGTTTCTTTCTTTGAATAGTCTTTTACTCTTAACAATTTTAAGGGTTCCAAACCTCAGGCATTCACTTAATACCTCAATTTTCAGTCTTCCAGACCTTCTGCATCTGGTTCTTCCTCAAAATCCCGCACAATCTGTTCTAGACATAGTAAGTCTCTAATTGTCCATTAGAATATCACAAGTGATGCAGGTTCCAGTAACACTGTCCAACATTTGATTCTGTTGAGATTATTGGGTATTAACATCAGGTACCCATTTTTACTTTAACAATGTTATTCTCAAGTCTGTCAGAGTTTCTATTCCTCCTGTTCATTATGGTTTTAAGTCTACATCTCTGTCATAACATCCAGTTGCTACAAACCTATAAATTTACAAGGATGTAGTAAAACATGACTGTTGGATGCATACTATGGCTGAGGAACTTCCGGCTTCAAACAAAGTGATACTTGTGACATAATCCCTCTTCCACCTAGAAAGAATCTCATTGATACTAATGTGGATTTATAAGGTTAAGACCTTACCAGATGATAGCATCGGCAACTGGTATAAACCTCTTCTTGTGGCTAAAGGAGACACCTTAGAGTATGATTTGGACATCTGCTCCAGTCGCCAAACTTACAACAGTTCATGTTGTTTGATTAGTTGCAGCCAGTGTTTTAAAAAACGCCGAGTCGAACCGGACTCTCCCGGTTCGACTCGGAAATCGTGAAAAGGGGACCGGATCCCCTAAAAAATCGGAAATCGTCCGGTTCTAGAGAGAACCGGACGATTTTGTACAGTGAATCGCCGATTCACTGTACGGAATCGGCGAGTCCGAACAGTGAATCGGCGAGTCCGTACGTT
>NW_006499810.1:5015130-5032739 GCF_000471905.2 Amborella trichopoda
CACTTTTTATTGAATTCCTAAAAAACAATATTTATAATGAATTTTAATAATTTTTTCGGATTTTTTTTAAGCTTTATTCTGACCGATTCACCTGATTCCCGACCCGGATCTCCGATTCGCCGATCCGGATCGGTTTTTTGGAAGCCCGATCCAGGTCACCGATCCGTTTTTTAAACCATTGGTTGCAGCTATGAGACATTGGAATTTGCATCAAATAGATGTGGGTAATGATTTAATGCCATTCTTCAAGAAGAAATTTATGTGCATCCTCTACCAGGAATCCAGGATACATGGCCCCCCTAATTTGGTTTGCTGGCTAAAAGGAGTCATTTGTGGCTTCAAACAAGCTCCTCAAGCTTGGTTCCATTATTTCATACTAGTTTCCAGTCAGGGGGATTCACACAATGTCTCACAAGTCCTAAATTATTAGTGTGTTAACATTGTTTCAAAAAGCAGACCGCCCAATGCCTGGGCGCCCGCCTAGGCGGATATCCCTGGGCGCCCGCCTGAACCTGCCTAGGCGGCTGCCAGGGCCTGCACCACATCCAAAGGTGGAAATGCAACTCCTTAAAGGTATTTTTGGATCATTTTTTTAATACTGAAGGGGTAAAATTGTGGGTTTTAGGTTCATTTGAAACCTAAAACCCATTAGAGGCTATTTTAGAGAGAAACAACCCAAAAATAAATATTTTTTTATTTGGCCGCCCAGGTTCTGGGCACCCGCCTAGGCGCTGGGCGGCCTGAACCCCCTGGACTGCCTAGGTGCCGCCTAGCGCTTTTTGAAACACTGTGTGTTACTCATGCTCGAAGGCAACATGTTGCTTGTCTATGTCGATTAAGTTGTTCTTACTGGTTATAGTATAGTTACAATTTTCTTATATAAAACATGCTTTATAGCAGCAGTTTCAAGTGAAAGACATTGGACTTTCATTATATTTTCTTGTTTTAAAAATTACTGGATCTGCTTGAGGATCATTCTTACTAGGCACAAGTAAGCAATATATCAGTTATGCATTTTATTTTGTTAGCCAGTTTGTTTAGGCTCCTCGCAATTCATATGGTGATTTATTACATCGTACGGAATTATCCAAACCACAGCTAACCGTGATCTCTTTTTTTCAGCATCATCTTATCTTCAGCTTGTTGCATTTTCTGACTCAGACTGGGCTGGCTGTCCAAACAATTGTGGATTTACAACAAGGAATTGTACTTACTCCCGATAATTCACTTGTTTCTCGACCGTTCCAGAAACAAGATGTGGTTTCAAAGCAATGGTTGAAGCTTAGTAATGTGATATGACTTTTGCCTCTGATGAAATTCTCTAGATCAATATACTTACTTTCTTGTTTGGGTGTCCCTCCTCCATAGCCTGCGCCATGGGAATATTTTGTCTGATTAGGATTTTCACTCATTCTATATTTCATGATCAGACCCAAGTATATTGGGTTCATTGTCATCCCATTAGAGAAAGATTTAATCATGACCTTCTCACTCACTCGATACTCCTTCTGAAGATCAACTTACTGACCTATTTACCAAAGCGCTTACTGAACAGTGACATGATTATCTTGCTAACAAACTGACATGTACTTTAGTCATTGTAGTTTGTTGATTAGTTTGCCGTTTATTTTGCCATATTATTGTACATGGGTACCTATGTTCTTTGCACAACGGGATTAATTCGTAATTCTAATAAAAGGAATTATGTCCAAGTGTCTCTAATTCTAACATTGATCACATTAATATGATCTAAGGATCATATTGAAAACTGATTGACTGCAATTTCTGTTTTTATACAAGTGTAATAGGCAAACATGATCAACAATTTGAGAGAAAAAGGAAGGATCATATTGGACAATGATTGACTTCAATTTCTGTTTTTATACAAGTGTAATAGGCAAACATGATCAACAATTTGAGAGAAAAAGGACTCCTAAAGTAAATCTAGGAAAAAATGAACACTAAGTAATACCTCAGTGCTGCCATACTCAAGGAACACTCCTTTTAATCTTCCTGTAGTACAACATAATTATAAACATATAAGCAGGCCTTCGATGCACGTAGATAAATTAACATCAAAATGTTTAGCACAAGCATTCACCAGAGTCAAGCCAGAATGTAGCAATCTTAGGATCAAAGCCTCCGACCTCTATTGTCTCTCCAACTGATTACATAAGAAAATGAAAAGGCAGCATCAGAACACTTGATCAAGCAGGATATGAGCTGTGGAGGGACAAATACGCTCAATAAAAAGAGAAAAAGGAAAAGGGAAAAGGAAAAATAAGCATGCTTAAGTTACTAGGAATCACCATTATCTCCAAAGAACTGCCACCAAACTTTTCTTGAGCTACCTTCATACTCAAATACCCTAGACTAGAAGTATGGTAGGTACTCATATATGGTTTTCACGAGAGGGCCAAAATTGTAAGAAGTTATCTTCTTGAAACAGGTATAAAGCACAGTTTGGATACAAATAAATAAGAGGGAAGTTACCATAACGGACAGTGCATTTGGTTTACAGCTGTGATATCTATGATCTGGTCTCAACAAAAGACGGTGGAGATTAAACGAAATTACTGGTTACAGATATTCACATCGGTACAGATAACCTCCACCATCTGTTGTTGAAAACGGATGATGGATGGTCGGGTTATTTACTATGTAACATGTATAGGTCGTGCATGGCATAATGTCCCGTGGATTCTAATCAGGGATAGAATGTTAGTCTTACGGCTGAGTGTGTATGCTCAATAGTGCTTTAACACAATGTTGAGCAGACTTCCGAGCATGATCTACATGCTCCACACGTACCATTTGGTCATATATCTGCAAAATGTCAAACTAGTGAATCTGCATATCCTTGGTTCTATGACAAAAAGATAAGGCAGTTTTGAAGTTGATAAGATATACCTTCAAAGGAAATCCTGCTACATCCCCAATAGAAAAAATACCAGGAATGCTAGTTCTGAATTGACTATCTACCTGAAAAACATTTCCTAAGTTGTTCAGCAGAAATGAGTGTTGAAAAGAAAGCAATCATGTACCTTTAAACGAGTTATGTAAAGAAAATAAAAATCTAAATGGGGGAGAAATAGATTATCATAGGGGAAAGATGTACTAGTTACTACAACCATATGTAGAGAAAACTTGCAGCACTATGAATCACAAAACCATCAATCACACCATTTAAAGTCAATGAAGGCATCAGCTTAATTCTTGATTAAGCCCAACAATAAAATAAAGAGAGCAATGGTAAATGTTAGCTTAATTACCCATTTTCCCCTACCTCTGACAAACAAGTAAAGGCATTTTGTTGTTTGTAAGAAATTTTACTAGCGATGGCAAAGGAGATAAATTAGTCAGTCTGACTTATGGCAGGTCAATTAGAGCAGCCTCAAAAATACATACTTGTCCAGCCCCTTTGATTACCGAATAAAATAGAGGCACATCTAGGCTGGATATAGATACATAAAAAAGAAACAAAACATGTAAATGAATATATGCTGTCAATTGAATTTATGAGAAAATGAAGTGCAAGTTTTATGGAAGATAAATAATAAATTAGTTACGTAGTTCAGTTATTTATTGGTGCTGAAAATCTAGGCGCACTTAAGAACTGAAATGAGAACTCTTCAAATAATAAGAAAATCGGGGCATACAACATAGGAAAAGATATTCTTTAATTATCAAGGAAATCATGAGAATTATTTTTCCATAGGTTTGAATCATGTGTCAATCACTACAAAAAAGTCACGCATACATCTATTCATATTCAATATAATTACATAAGGTTTGACCTATCTCTACAACATTAGAATGCAAATCATCTATGAACTAACCAAAGCAAATAAAAGTTTCAATCCACATGAAAATTGAGAAAGGTATAGTTACAGTTATTCTGGTAACTAACCTGAATACCACCAACGAAATTTTTCAATCCTAATATTTCAAAAGGACCAATAGCCGGCTTTGCTCCAATCCCTACAATAGCCTACATTTGAATTGAACAGAGTAGCTCATCTCATGTTCCACATTCTCAATGTTTTAAGAAATGGTTTTGAAATGGATAAGAAACAATATCAATAATTGGAAAATTACTTCCATATCTAATAAAGTAATCAACTCTCCAAAGATAATAATGCACTCTTCAAAGTTAGGGAAATAGAGTACAAACCTCAAAAACTTTCATTACTTATCAAAGTAAATCAATATGTTTAATAAATATGAACTAGCAATTAACATGGGTTCTTTTTGTTCTGCCAAAAGTTCAAAAGGAATAATTATCGAAAAGGAAAGTTTGAGGATAGCAAATGTTAAGGGCAATGCACTCATAGTTCATGGAACTCCAAAGGGGTTGGCACCAACTCTGACAGCAATGTGAAATGCACATCACATGGAGAATGCTATGGAATGTTGTCAGACCTTTTCGATGTTGCTATTTGGCCTACCCTCCCAAAATCAAGCATGTCTCAGAGTGGAACAGACTATTTTCAAGATGAGGCTATGACACCCTATTATTGAACGAGACGAACATTAATGTTATCACAAGGATTCAGAAGAGCTTCTTCCATATGGTTCTTCAGATGCAGGATTTCATGTCTCTTGTTTCCTCCTTGTTCACAAACCTTGTGTATAGCAAGATATTTCCTAGAACATCCAACTGGATAACATGCGTAGTATTAATACATGGGGTGAGCCCAATTAATAATATCGATTTGATAATGTTGCATTTTATTTCTTCAATGCAATTTTCTTTTTAACCAAACAATAGGATTGCCACAACAATGCAAATAAAAGTTTTTTTTTTTCAACAGAATGCATATTTAAGTTCGTCACTTCATCTATCCTTCAATAATTCCTATCCTATAGTGGTTTGAATGAATGGGGTAAATAATGCAATTACCGTGTCTGCTTCCACAAGAGATTCGTTCTTTAACCTCACAGCAGCAACTCGTCCATCACTACCAACTTCCAATTTGTCAACCATCATACCCTAATCAAGAAAATGAAGTATAAAAAAAGTGTTGTAAAATTCTCATTATCAAAAAGAGTATAAAGAATTGTTAAAGACATGGATATTGCATATTATTTTCAAGTAGATGGACAAGGGCCCATTAAAGATACGAATATTGCATATAGCATAACATGCAACATAAATTTTACTTTCAAAAATTTCACACATTCTCTTGATAGAGGTCTTCATATCTCCTATCTAGGGAAGCTGTAAACAATCTTGGCATCAAGTGATCCTCTGGAAATATGACCTATTCAGAACATAATAAGTTACAACAACAAATCATCGCGATTTAAAAGTCCCCATTTAACTACAGGTATGAATCAAGAAATCTCACAGGAATCACTAAGACATTTTCCAAAACAAGCCTCACCTAGAGCAACTAGAAATAATCATCTACAACTTAAGCCCTTCCAAGAGCCATCAGAATTGGAATTAACTAATGAAATAGATGATGCGGAAGACTGGATCATGTAACCACTAAATGAACTAGTAGACTTTCTTCCAAAAATATGAAAGAAATGGAAACAAGAGCAGATTTACTAACACGTAATCCTCCAAAATGGTAGACCGAGTGAACCCTTCACAGCAACTGACACCATGGGAGAATATCTATGAAGTGTCAAATTCAGGAATATATGATAACTCCATGAAGAATGACAAACTTCAAGAAGTAACTTGGAATTACTTGCTGACCAATGAGAGAAGCTCCCCAATTTAGAAGATCTAGCCACATGCTGAAAATTTATGAACAAACACAACTGAAATGGGCTCGATAGAAGACGCACGGGCTCGATAGAAGATGCACATTAAATTCAGATAAAACAGAGAAGAAAGGTGAAAAGAAAAAAAATATACTTTAGACGTACCTCTTTCTCAAGGATAAGTAATAAATGATTTGATATTACTGTTCTTTTGAGTAGGGTGGCAAATCTCAACACCGAAACCCAGAACACTAGGCATAGAGTTTTTACAGACAGTTAGTGCTCAATAACACAAAGAACCACATCGTGCCTTCAAACAGAAATATTTAGTGTTTTACATCTATCAAGATTAAATAGCAATGGAAAACTTGTGTTTCCCTCACCAAATGGCATTTAACCATTGCTTTTTGGATGGACGTTAGGGCTTCTAAAAGCCCTTAGATAACAACTCGCCATCTGTTCATAACTGAGACAACACTTTAGAATAAATTTCCGAGGAGGTTCTATTGGGATAGAGAGGGATACGATGGTTGTTTCATCCACAGTAGACAATGACTTGATTTAGTCTTCCATACAGCTATAGCTTATAACCCTGAGATAGATCATTAAAAAGTTCATATTCCTATGCAGCAACTATTTCCGAGGAAGACATGAAAGCATTAACGTGACAATAATTTTTTCACCAATGCTTTTAAATTATCAGTCTTGGCAATGGGATGGCTTCTTTGTAATTGCAGATCTGGAAAGTTTGCGCCCCCCCCCCGGGCCTGGTCCAAAATTCCTGCTTTCTGCCACTTAAACCAGAGAAAATCATCCCTATACGTGATAACTAGGAAACAAAATTCATCATGCCTAACAGTCGCTCGTTCATAAGGATACAATCAGATATAGAGACTTGGACAACTACTTCAGTGGCACTTGGATTATAAACATTTACCACTTAGTGCAATAATTTTCCTCCACGGGGGATTAAAAACAGTAATTTAGGAAGGGAATGTAAACGGGAAGACTGCAAGGATTAAACAAAAATCCTATGCACGATGGGACTCAATGGACAAGTTCCCAACTGCTGCAGGTGCTGTAGTTGAGACTTGAGGTTATGGAAAGTGAAAAGGGAAAGAATCTGAGAAAGGCTGAAGCCCCATGGCTAGGTAGGCATCATGATCAGGTGCATCAAATTTTGATATTGTGGCAATTGGAGATAGCAAAATGAGAGTTTGGAATCCATTGAAAAAAAATAACATGTCCAATCTAAGAAGGATATTGCCCCTTTCTTTTGGAAATCTCAAGTTCTAGTGAAGCGGATTTGGGATTAAAAGAAAGTTCAGGATGGCAAAGTTGGTATTGAGATCCTTCGTCGCATCCTACAAAAAGAAAGCAATAGAGACAAATGACATATTGATAATGTGACACCAGATATAGTCAGTACAATACTGCTTTTCTTGGTAGGTTAGCGGAGAGATTCAAACTCAAGATGTAGTGCTGCAATTGTTAGCATCCTAACCATTCAAGTCCCTGGCCCAATCCCAGCTCTAATGATATTGTTAAAAGTTATAATTGACAAGTTCCTGGGTGCAATGGTCAAGCAAGAACAAGCCTGAAAATCTTTACCAGATCAATCCAATTTGAAAAACCAAGTTCCATTGGAAGGATTCATCACAATGAAGAAGCACCAATAGCAACCAAGAAAGAATTGGTGAATTGGTGACAACAAACATTTCTCTTATGGTCTAGTCTAGCAAGCTTTTGAGGTGAATCCTTACAGACTAGTATTGCAACAATTACTTTCAAGGAGGAACAGCCAAACCCTTTAAAAGGTCAATATGTTTAATGGAGGAAATTGTGTCCATCACTCTGAATTACATAACCCACCCCTAAACTTCGTAACAAACACACAATTGCTCCAGCTGAAGCCAAGTAGACAGATTTAACAGTTAAATATATAAATGTACTATGTTTCTAAGAAATCATCATCTACTATGTTTCTAAGGAATCATTATCTACAAAACCACTTGTAATTATTGAAAGAAATTGTAGAATAATAATTGCCAAATCATCACTGCCAGAGAATTACAGTATGTTAAATAAATATAACTTTAAACATACCGTTGTATCCAGATTCCAACCAACAGTTGCTGCAGCAACTTCCATACCAATATATCCACCACCAATAACAATTACCTTTTTAGCTTTCTTCTACAATAGACATCAATCACATGTAACAATGAAGAATAACATATTGCATGGAAATTAACTGAGAAAACCACCCTTTTCAATAAAAAAATTACTAAGATTCTA
Source organism: Amborella trichopoda (assembly GCF_000471905.2). The sequence continues at coordinate 5,023,147 of NW_006499810.1, forward strand.
TATCAAGATTTCACGGATGACATATAGAAATTCCAGTATAACCGTAACTTAAAAAAATTAACTAGATGAAAATACAACTTACACATGCCAGAATAAAATAAATGACATATCAGAAACTGTAGCACCGAGCCAGAGCAGGATTTAGCTACAAGCCGAAACACATATTGACATGTGTGTATACCACCATTGAGGCCATCATTGAGGTATATCCTTGTACACCAGTAGCTTAGCCCATTTTTTTCTTAATTTTCTTCTACTATTTTTGTGCATTACATTGCAGCTTAGTGAATGTGAAGGCTTCCAGCTCAAGAACAGTGTTTATAGTGATGGTTATACCAAGCTATATTTTCAAACAAAGCCGCCACTAAAAAAAGTTCTAAATTTTCATCAAAGCTCTCAATACCTCAATTTTGCACTTTGAAAGTGAGTTTTTGTTCAATCTGCCCTGATTTTTTTTGTAATAAAGACCAGTCGAGAATTTATGGAAAATTGATCTTAGAACATATGATCCTCCTCAACTAACAACATTATCAAGTTAAATCTGGACCTTTAAAACAAAAAAAACGTTATTGAAAAAGATTAAGGAGACCATGTTAATGGTCAAGATTTGACCTATCAAACAAGGAACTCCAACCCATATGAAAAAAAGAAATACAAAACAGAAACCCTACACCCAGATCACAAAAAAAAAAAAAAAGGACAAAAAAAAAGAAAAAGGTATGGTCATTATTAAGAACAACTATAGGTCATATTGTTGGACTAGTGAACGTGCTACATCGTGACTCTGCATAAGTTGCTTAACAAATGGACCAATCTCCTTAATGTAGAGAAGATTTGGATTTGGACTTGATTGATTAAGGATTTGACATTGCAATACTACTTCAAGTTCAATTCTTTTGGTGGGCTTCCCCCCAAAAGATGGATCTTCAACGTGGAACTCTTGATGCCAGACTCCAATACTTTGCAAAACTGATACGGGTTATATTAATTGAACATTCCCGTCTCTGCTCTCTTCCACATTGAGAGTAGAAAAGCATGAGGAGGGATGATGTTGAGTTTCTCCTAAAAAACAAGCATTATTAAGACAAAAAAGTTCAGGCTGAAGAAAGAAATGGCATTGAGTAGTGCATCTCACTCTCAGAAAATAAAAATGAATTTTCTTTAATAAGTAGAACTTACCAAAGAGTAAAAGAATACAAGCAACTACTATGAGTACAAGAGGAACAAAGCCATAGAATTTAGTATTTATTCCATTTGGTAAGTTCTCTTCTTCTTCTTCTTTTTCTGAAGAATTATACCATTTGGTAAGTTTATCATTCAGTGTCCTAACTTCTGTAACATCCAGCTGACCAAAGAGCAGTTCATAACTTCATATCAATAAAGTCCATCTGCCTTGAAATGCTAGTGAGTTGTCAATAGATGCTCAATAACTGAAACATAAAGGAACATTCTTTGTATCAGGATTAGCAACACATACTAATGAAGAAATCAGCATATCAACATCAGCAACATCGCGGATGTAGTGGATGCCAGGCAAGTTTCCTCGAATGACCTCAGGTAATCTGGACCAAGGCATGACAAAAGTAATACCATAAATAGCGTATTTCCAATTTCATAGTTTCTAATATAAACAACATTCTAGAGTGGCACAATTCAGCAAGCCAAAAAGCTATTTCAAAGAGATTATCGAGAGGTCTATTTACTTTTTCTACGTATGTGACAGTCGGGTAAGGTACATTTCAGTGCATATACTTGTTATCAAGGGTAGTTTGGTACAATGACTCTGACATCCACAGAAAAAAGGCATCAAACAAGGCCAGCAATCAGTGTCAGGATATTTTGAACCTGGCATACAAGTATGAGAAGAGGTAGAGAGACATGAATCCATAGTAAACAAATTACAAATTCCCTGATGCAAATAAACCAGTACAAGAACACAATGACTATTCCAATACGATCAGACTTAAAATTGAAAGCCTGCCTCCTAGATTACATGGACAGTTAATTGAGTTGTATATTACAGGTCTTTAATAATGAATTAATGATCTAGAAAACGCTAAAGAATACAAAATGTATTGAAAAGAAAAACAGCAACCAAGGAAAGTAGAAATAAGTTGTTATCAAGAAAATGAACAGAGTACCTTGCAGCAGTACATCGTATGGCAATTATAAGTGACCCATACTTAAGAAGTTTCCTAGATGCAGTTGTTAAAGTTTATGCTTCAGTATCCAATGTTGTCACCGGATCTTCATACAAAACCTTCAGAAGAAAAAGAAAACAGCAGTCAATGCCACCATTGGCCTGGGTGAACAACAGTAACACAATTTCTAAAATGGAATGTGCCACAATAGGCATTTCATAGCACATATACATATAAAGACAAACAAAATACTGATCCTTTTCACCTAACAATAATATCCCAGAAAATATTAGGGAACCATGACCAGGGTTGCATCTCCAAAACAGCCCCACTCCCCTACCTCAAAAAAATCAAATGACACCAAAGTTAGCTTGACTACCGGCCAGCTCATTAGACATAAAGAGGTGAAACTGCAGTAGACATGCGCGTCAAATAACACATGTACGAAGTCAAGTAACTCTAATTTATACACTTCTCAACTAACTGTTAAATCTATAAATTTGCTATGATCGCCATAAAGCCACCACGTCCACCCACACTCTTCCCCCAACCCCAAGGCATAAAAGGAATATCATTCACTTCCACCATCCCAAATATCTTTTACTAAGAAATGAATCCATCTCCAATGACATTTCTGAGGTCCTTAAAGTCAACACCCAACATAGACGGACAATTCCTCTTTAGGTTTCAGGCCTCATAAAATCCCCAGTACAACCCAATATTTCTAAGGATCCATTCAAAGTTAAATTGGCAAGACCACGAGGTGTCCCTAATAGCAATTACCAGCATCCCTCCATTGTTGAGGAATGCTCTTTCAAACCCATTGAGCCCCATAATCATTTTGCGCTCCAATCAAACCTAGCTTCGACTTTCCCTCAAGTGGATATATACTTTCCACCACATTAGGAGTAATCCTCACATCCATTACCAAACCCACAAATCCAATCTCTTGCTACTGTCCCTCTCTCTCAGCCCTTGAAGATACCCAATAAATAAGCACTCTCCCTTTGTGCTCTATATATATGCACAATGAAGCACTGAAGCATAATCTCATTTCTTTCCCAAAAGAGCACGCATATTTAAGACAAAGCAATCCATAATGTTTCTAGATATTAATTAGGATAGTGACTTTAAATGGCAATCAATGTCTACAAAAATGAGCAAAAGACTGGAGGGTCACCGAGTACAACACAAGTCTCTTAACCAAAAACAAGGAGAACGGTTGATCCCCCACAATCGCACCTCCACGAGGCATATCAAAAGCTTTTAAAAAGCCAATTTTGGCAAAAAAAGAGTTCCTTCAACTAAAATTTCTAATGAAGCATATCATCAATCGAAGGCAAACCTGGGCCATAAATAACAAAAGTATACAAGTGTTGCAGTCAATGGTTTAAAAAACAGATCGGTGACCCGGATCAGGCACTCCAAAAGCCGATTCGGATCGGTGAATCGGCGATCTAGAACGAAAATCGGTCGAGTTGGTCAGATTAAACTTTAAAAAAATCTAAAAAAATTATTAAAATTCATTATAAATGTGTTTTTAACAATCCAATAAGAAATCAAAGTACTATATTATTAATTATCATTTTTCATCAATATGTGAATATTGAGTCTTTTTTCTCTGTATGAATTTATTTTAACAAAAATACTTCTTGTATTTTTGAAAAAAATAATAAATGAGTTTTTTTAACAAAAATATGAACTTATTTTAACAAAAATAAGAAATGAGTTTTTTTTACAAAAGTACTTGTTGTATTTTTTTTTATAAGAACTTTTTAATTTTTTGACAATAACTTTTGATTTTATTTTTTTGTTGACAAAAATCTTTTATTTTTTTTGACAAGAAAAATAATTGATAAGAACCTTTCATTTTTTTTATACGAAACTTTTTATTTTGTAGATAAGAAAAAAAAAATTGGCAAAAAGCGAAATTGATAAAAACCTTTTATTTTTATTTGTTAGAAAAAGCCTTTAATTTTTTTTATAAGAAAAAAAATTTGACAAAAAATTTTATTTTTTTTATACGAAACTTTTTATTTTATTGATAAGAAAAAAATTTGACAAAAAGCGAAATTGATAAAAACCTTTTATTTTTATTTTTTACAAAAAAGCTTTAATTTTTTGGATAAGAAAATAATTTGACAAATTGTAAAACCTTTAATTTTTTGGATAAGAAATAATTTGACAAAAAAAAAAACAGCTCCTCAACGAGAGGAATCAAACCCACGTCCATCTCACAATGCGGACACACAACAATCGATATATCACTTGTACCTTAATGTTTATAAAACCGTTAACAAAATATATAATATATGAACATTTTAACGTATTACCTATTTACATAGTCCCACATCGAAGAGAGAGAAGCAAATCTATATGAATAAATAGTTCTTTGTACTCACCGTTCGTAGCATGTGTGAAGCAATGAGATTATGTGAAGCGCGTGGATTGTGAGCACACGTGCGTGAAAGAACTTAGGGCTGCGCAAAGCGTGCGGGGACCCGTGGGCTTCCTTGTCTCTGATGATTTTTTCCTCAAAATTCCCCAAATTTTACAAAAATTCCCTTTGACTGCGGGTCCTGACGTCATGACGCGAAGAACCGACGTCATGATGCGAAGAAAATTCCCGAATTTTACAAAAGTTCCCTTTGACTGCAGGTCTTGACGTCACGATGCGAAGAACCGGGCGATTTACTGTGCAGAATCATTGGCTCCTCTCTAGAACCAGGCGATTCTTGGCTTTACAAAAGGACCGACACGAGATGACCGATTCCCGATTCGAATCGGCCGATTCCCTGCGGACTCGACGATTTTTAAAACACTGGTTGCAGTAATGGATGAAGAAAGGAAACACTGTAGCAGAGAGTTCCAGCTATGAGATGCCATAAACACATTAGCTCCTTCCTTTAGATAGGCAGCATCAATCAAAACCAATTCACTAAAATCAAGTGAAAATTTAAGAGAACTATCTTGTTTTTGAATTGCCATCAGATATCCTTGAATATGATAGAGTGAGTCGATTAAATAAAATCTCCATATGAATTCGATTTATTGACAAGATGATTACTGCTTTCAAATATTGTGACAATATCACAATGTCCACATTACTAATAACCCTGCATGTTTTGAGATGATTAATACATTTCTCGTTATATACATAACACCTGCTCCCTTGGAAGAAAATAGTTTTTTGGAGATGCCAATAACAATTATATCCATCAAGAAGGGTAAATTTAGGGGATGGAAACATTGATTAACAGCCCCATTAATAGAATAAGAACTTGAACTCAAAAAATCATAAATATGATGTTCACTGTGAACTATTTAAAATCAAAGACAACACAAACATGACAAGACAGGGATTTCAATAATATTCGTCTCAACATCTGCAAGAATCAGCATTCAAATTTATAATCATACATGAATAAAAACTATAATCCAGTATCAAAGGGCATCATGAGTTCAATCTCTTGATGTTATCAAGCAAGTCAGTAACAATCTTGAAACTTGGAAAGAAATCACTACTATAGTCCTAGGTCACGAACAACTCTGAAATTCAAAAACCCAAGTCTTGACTCATCTAGATGTGGAACTTGCAAAATTTTTGGAAATCAAAGGAACAATTCTTTTCTGGTATATTTTCTCTCAAGTAACACACCAAAGCTACACAAGCAAAGATAATATTCCTCACAAAGAAGTTTGATAAACCCAAGGTTAATGAATGAATCACAAATCAAATCTACACTTGAACAACTTTGCTTGATAAAACCATAGACGAGAAAAATCTAGACCTAAGAGTATTAAGGAAAACCTAAGTGTCACATTGCCACAACATCAGTTAGTACAAGAGGACTAAAACTTTCCATGAAATGATATACAACACATAAGGTACAACTATCAAGCACAACTGATGGTTGAAGAACTACATTTAAACCTCTTCCATGATATTTGTAACAAAATAATAAATAAAAGATCTGGTCAAGAAATACCTCAATTCCTTGCTTCTCAGACCACTCTGGTGTTTGCCTTTCACCACCAGATCCAACACACGTGTGGAAACCCTAAAAGATTATCCATAATGCTCAGAAAGGGAGACAAATAATCACATAAAGAGCACGTGGATGTATAATGTTCTATCAAATATTGTGCAAGTTTGAAAATAAATATGCAAACAAAAAAATACAATGTTCGCTACCTGCCTGGATGTATGCAACTTCATCAAGCACATAAGAAACCATCACTAAATGGTAACATTGAAGAATTTAGGTAGTGGAACCATGGCAAAATTAAGAGTCAAAAAGGTTTTCTAACAAATATACATGCAACACAAACCCGGTTCGATTTAATAAATAGGAAAAAAAAAAAGGAACTTTTCTATTTTGTGTGTCCACCCATTTTTATATATAAAAAGTCACAAAACAACAATGTGAATGCCAATAAGTATATGCCATGCACCCAAAATTGGCTTGGGATTTTCTTATTTGTTGAAACAGCTTGGGATTCTAATTGGAAGTCGCGCAGGTTTCTTATCTAGAGGAAACAAATAAGCTTTGGTCAAAGCCGAGCGCTCATAGGGTACAACGGCCTGTACAGCAGCAACAAGGAACATTATATCAGACATCAGCTTCCTAGTTCCTCCAAAATATTACAACTCCTAAAACAAGAAAATAAAGTAGTCAAAGCATTTGCATGAATAAGGATGCAACTATTTGAGCAAATGTGTCATGGTATGGCATGGTATGTAAAGGCCATACATGTAATAATAACTGCATAACCTGGACTTGATTTATTCAGAACTCTTTTTGTTTGCCAAGAAACAAAAGGAATATCTATATTATTTTTCTTGGCAGTTCGTATTTGCATCAATGTTTTCAAGGTAATGCAGCTCTCAACTTGAGTTGAATCTAACTATGATTAATTTGATATGAGAAAGTTACAATCTATATTATATCATTTCGGCCATAACTGATCTAGTCTATGTATCCCAACAAAATTCGAAGTACATTGAGCAATTTAAAAGACATATTTGAAGATAATTCAATATCAAACACATCTACACACACTTCCTTTGATATGCTACAAAACCTCCCATCTGCAAGTCCATACTCTACAAAGGCTCGTGCAGCGTAACCAGCCACCCCCAACAAACCTATGCATCAAATCAAAAGCAACATTATGAAAGCATAATCAACAATAAGTGTGTTATAAACCTAGTTTAATCAATCTTTAGAGAATAAAACTGTCAATAAAGTAATAGAAGCAAAATCAACCATCCTAATATCTAGTTTAATCAAATCTTCAGAGCATAAATTTACCATCACAAATACGAACAAAAGACGAAAAGCAAAATTAGTCATTCAGGACGCAATTTAATCAAACTTATAAACATAAACTAGTATAACAAACATGAGCGAATAAAGAAAGCAAGATTAACTATGCTAGATAATTAAATATTCTAGTCTTTCTACACCTACTTTAATCAGTGTTTTGAGCACAGTGTTTTAAGTCTCAACTAAGTCCACTCAGACTCAGTCAAGTACCTTGGCCTCCACCGATGGCCAAGGCGAGTTCCAAAAGCCAACCTGTAACTGTTTAAAACTATTAGAAAGTCCCAATGTTTGTTAAGCAATCATAAATGTATGATTTAAAAATGCTTTTTTACATGATTTACATGGTTTTTAAGATGATTTGGGAGCTTTTCTTGTTACATGCTCCAATTTTTTATTTTTCAATTTTTTTTATTTTCTGAATACTTCAAGTTTTAAATCAAATTTCTCAAGAATCCATCTTTTATATAATTTTTTGGACTTTTATGGACTTCTAATGATTTTTTTAGTTATTTTACTCTTTCTTATTTTTTAATAGCATTCTACTTATTCTTTTGTATTTTAACTCCACCGTTGCCAGTCCCAAGCCCGGATTAGAAATGACGGTTATGTATTTGTATTAGGTTGGCAGTTAGTGGAAAACTTTTACCAGTACATCCCTATCTACATGAACATTAATAAATTTTTACTTTTTTTATTTTTTAGGCTGTTTTTATTTTGTACAAGACACTGCTGCATTTGAAAACATTCTTTGAGCATGAATATTATCACTACAAACAGGAACAAAGTATTAAAAAACATGATTAGCTATCCTAAACCTATTTTAAGCAATCCTCTAAGCATAAAATTATTGTCACAAGAAGGAACAAAATAAAAAATATCCTATACTTAGCTTGATCGATCTTCTAAGTCTACAATCACAAAATGGACCAAAACAATAAGTTCATCGAAAACTGAAACTGTTCAAACTCCTTTAATCAGTCTTTCATAAGTAAATCCCTGAGGAAAACGTGATATAAACTATAAAACTAATTTGAAAACTGAATACCATCTCGAACAGAGATCCAGATCATTCGAAGCAATGAGAAACAATAATCAACTATCAATCAATATGAAGCCAATTAGAACAAATAAGAAATCAATCCTTCAGTAGAGATAAGCAGGTGCCTAAATAAACAAAATACTCTCTATTCTTGTTGGCAAATGCAACAGAACAAGTAGTGACTATGGTTCTCCTCCTAAAGCTTGAGAAGCTCATTCCAGAGCGAGAGGAAGATTGTTTAAGAAATGGAGATTGAGGACAAAAGAGAGAAATCCCTTGCTTAATGGCAGAAGAATTCGAGCTAACCATAGAAGCAGCCATTTTATTAAGAGTTGTTAATGTACGTTCACTAGTGTTTGGATGCAAAAACCAATTAGAGAGAGATGGAGAGCAAGGTAAATTAGATGAAGATAGAGAGAGAAATAAAAGAAAAATTAGTTTACAGAGAGAGAGGTTGGTTATATATGGACTTGAACCTGATGATGCTATCATTTTGGTTGCAGGATTGGGAGATATGCTTATTTGATTTGGTAGTGAACTCTTCACAGTTTTTTAAATTATTTCCGTTTTTTTTAATTCAAATGACGCGCTCTATGAGAAGCCCAAAGGACAAGCTTCCATGATCTTATGCACAGAGCACGGTGCAAGTTGGATAAAAAGGGTTCCGCTTGGATTTCCCGTTTCTTTCTCTCTCCTCTCACTCTATTTCATCCTCTCTTCTTTTGCTTTTTTTTCTTATTTTCTCTCCTCTTGCTTCCACTCTTTCCTGGACACGACGTCAAACCGTCTTTCCACGGCCCGTTTGCTATGTCATGGAGGGTAAATTTATGGAAAAATTATAAAACCCCTTTCTCCCTATTTTTCCACACCACGTTTGACCTAAGACGTCAGAATGCCCTAGAGTTATCGAACAGCTCCAAAAAAAAGCTGAACTACTTCTTTTAAATGCCGGACTGGCTCCTCTTGACCGCCAGGCCGCGCCTTTTAAATGCCGGACTGGCTCCTCATGACCGTCGGGCCGTGCCTTTTAAATGACAGAGTGCCCCTCAGACTGCAGGGATTCTTATGCATTGTATGTCATTT
>NW_006499810.1:5033305-5044818 GCF_000471905.2 Amborella trichopoda
TGTCTTCAGATGCCCATAACTTAACATACAATATTCACACTTAATCATGCCCTCAGATGCACATACTGTGATACAAATTAAATTCAAAAAGACAATGAAAATAAATTTCCAAGAAGAAGAAGGCCACTTAAGAGAAATACAAGCCACTTCAAAAAATGGTCATTTTACTCTTAGAAACTCAGTATTAAAGGAATGTTTCAAACATACATATCATACTCAAAAATGCATATCAATTGAAAAATACAATTGAATCACTTTCTTCGCCTCAACCATTTTTTTAGCCAGCTTGTAATACCATTTCCCTTTCCAACGGGTTCCTCTCTAGTCCTTTCCTCCTGGACATCTCCCTCTCTTCGTGATCGCAAATGCTGTCTTGATTACTCCCGTAAGGCTGGCATAACTTGAATTTGTAGGTTTCTGCTATTGTCATTTCTGCTCTTTGTTCTCCTCTCATATCCCTCCTCGGTCTCGCTTTCATCATCTCCCTCCTCACTCTCACTTTCCTCATCTCCCTCCTCAGTCTCCTCAGTCTCGCTTTCATCATCTCCACATATGCCTCCTCGCTCTTGCTTTTCTCATCTTCATCATTCTCTCCCCGCTCTCACTTTCATCATCTCCACCATCTCTTTCTTCACGCTCGTTTCCACCATCTCCCTCCACCGTCTCCTCGGCATGTCTCCATAGGAGTATTCTGCAATAGAAAATCATGTGCCGCTTATACATAATGTCTTGATTCACCTGCTAATACTTCACCCCTAAGTACAGCTTGTAGCATCCTTATACAGGTTAATCGTTGCAAGTAGACAACGAAAAACAAATCAAAATTTATTTTGAAGGCATATTAAGTCAATAAAAAATGTAATACATAAATTAGATAATATACCAATGTCCTCTCGTCATGATGGACTGCAATGGGGTGTACATGGGAGTGTGACTGCGAGGGGGGGCACATGGGAGTATTTATATAATTTGATTGCGACTGCGATGAGGGGCACATAGGAGTATTTCTATATCTATGGGTGAACATGTTGTACCAGCTCATATGTTCATTTGTAGGCATTCTACCATATTTATTCATGTCTACCTCGACAATGTTGCATTTTCGTTGCCGCCAGTCGCTTATCTCGGTACTCAACTCGTCAATCCAACTTATGGGATGTAAACCGACTTTTTTCATCCTATCGCACTTGGGTGGCCCAACAGGAATGGCTTGCATCATCGCAAATTGCTGCAATACAAGATCAGGCATATAGTACTCTGCAACATTAAAACATATCAGATATGACCGACACAACACGTTTTCTTTACTTAGTGTATCTCATGGACTGTACTCCTCATATGGTTGCCAAGTCACCTACAACAAAAACATAACACAATAATAATTTATTTGTATTTGTATTTACCGACAATTATATAAACACACAAGCAAATAACAAACCATGTCAATTGAGATGTCGTCAAATGTTGTTAATGGGTCTTTCCTACGTTGTTGTTTCTTCTATTTGTAAGCTCTAGGCACTTCTATAGTGATAGTTGTAGGCTTGCTGCCTAGAGTTGAAAAATGCTCATAGATCCAACACTGCAAAAAAAAATAGCTATAATGTAAAAATATAGCAAGAAGCAATTACTTTGAAGCCAAAGGAATTGTAAATATTACAATATTGACTATAAAAATTAATGAACGATAGAAGTTACCTGTAGTAGTGTTGCTGACCCACTAAAATGTGTATCTATGACCTTAGATAAAGAACGATACAAGAATGCAAGCGCTGCTGCACCTCATGCATACTTCCCTGTTTCATCAAGTTCTCGGAACAGTTGCAGGTAACTTTTCAGCGTCGATCCTTGAGATGTATCAGCAAATATAGTTGTGCAAACTAAATATAGAAGATAAGCTCTAGTGTGTTGAAGCAATTTTAATTTGGTAGGTTTTTTTGGTAGTTGCTCAAATTTTGTCATCAACTAAGTACGTTTAAGTCGGCTCAACTTATCACCATTAAGGCAATCTCCCAAATACTCCATGATGAATGCCCTATAGTCTTTAAGCCTGATGCCTGTTACAGGCTCCTGACACAGGTATCCTTAATATGTGCCACACATCGTATAGGGTTGGAGTCATCTCACCAACAGTTAAACATGTGGTCTTGTCACCTTGCACCACTTTCCTATAAAGGTCCTCAGTAGATTGCAATCGATATGATAGATCCCTACGTCTATCAAGGAGCTCAAATTGGTTTTTTCAACCAAAGCTACCTGTCGTGGATCCAGCGCCCATTTTCCCAGGGCCTTTGTTGATTCATTAATACGAAAATTGTTTTTCTCCTGAAATGGATTCAATAAAATATGTCAATAATTATTAACAATATAATAATTACCTAATTAATATAAATCATGAACTAAAGTAAATAGAGTATCATACCTTTTCACTTTGATCGGAGGAAGTGGATGGGCCCCTTGTTCCACTTGGCGGTTCTGGGTCTTGCATCGCTATATCTATTTATATTATCAAAGTTTACATGTGCACAACATATGAATTGGCAAAAATAACTACAATTGCAAAATTTAGACATGTACAAGTACAAAACAACAATCAAATTAAAAAGAGAAGTCAAAATGAAAGGGCTGCAAAATTTACATTTGTACGAGTACAGTACACTTATACTAGTACACAACTGCAAAATTGGGCCCCTTGTTCCACTTGACTGTTCTGGGTCTTGCATCGCTAAATCTATTTATATTATCAGAGTTTACATGTGCACAACATATGATTTGGCAAAAATAACTACAACTGCAAAATTTAGACTTGTACAAGTACAATAACAGCAATCAAATTAAAAAGAGAAGTCAAAATGAAAGGGCTGCAAAATGTGTACATTACACTTATACTAGTACACAATCACAAAATTGGGCCCCTTGTTCCACTTGACTGTTTTGGGTCTTGCATTGCTAAATATATTTATATATTATCAGAGTTTATATGTGTGCAACATATGATTTGGCAAAAATAACAACTGCAAAATTTAGACTTGTACAAGTACAATAATAGCAATCAAATTAAAAAGAGAAGAAAATGTAAATACAATATGCTTTTGTGAAGAAAATGTAAATAAAGTATGGTTCTTTAACCAAAATACATAAAAAATGGGTGCTTTAACCAAAATAATTAAGCTGAGTACAAGTTTATGCCTTCAAGTGGGTGCTTTACAAGTTGCCTTGTTATGACCAGTTCCTTTGCACCGACTACAGTGAATAGGTCACACTGATTCATCTTGTCACTTGATGCGCTTCTTTTTAGGTCGGCTAGGGGGCGCCTTGAGTAAGGTGGAAGTATTCTTACTCCTTCCAGATGAAGTTGTTCATGTAAACTATGCCCAGACAAGTCGATCAAGGTAAAAAGGCATGATAGCTACAGAATATGTTTCACAAAATTTCACGAATGTGAAATATTCTTGACAATAGACAACGGGTTACCTATTCATTACTTGAAGGGATTTACAAGCGTGCTTGCAAGGCAAACCCGTTATTTGCCAACCCGGCATTCACATTCTCGTACAATAATATGTACCTTGTAATTCATGCGATCACCCCTAGCTTCATAAACTACTTCATTTGATGCCACAGTGACCCTCACGGAAAGGGATTGTTTTATGATTTTTTTTAGTTCATTTTATACTTGTGGGGTAAGTGGTGTGGTCCAGGTTTTAGCTTTCAAACTGCGAATGACCATTAGTTCCATGATTTGTCTCCTAATCAAATCAATGCACTGGAGAATTGACATATCTCGTGCTTCTAGAATCCACTTGTTATATGACTCAGCTATATTAATTGTTACTTGGTCATATCGATTACCCTTGAACTATGATGTGACCCAACGATTTGGCGAGGCTTCCATGAACCACTGGAATGCGTCCTCAAAAAGTGATCTAATTTTCATCATCTTATCAAAATACTATTGCTGCTTATATGCTCTACATGCACTGATAAAGGCACATATAATTGTTTTCTTAACATCTTTAGGTATCTGTTTTGTTTCTTTTTTGAAATTCTCCGCTAAATGACGCTCACAAAAGGCATGATGCGTATTCTCAAAGACTTGACAAACAGTATCAACTAGACCAGGGTGTTTATCTGATAAAAAAATAATTTCACGATCCGTCCTAATAGCAACCTTTAACGATTCTATAAACTATAACCAGTTTATCGGTATTTTCGGCATCCACAATTGCAAATGCAACAGGAAACATTTGTCCTTCCCCATCGAGTGAGTTAGCAGCAAGTAGAGTCCCAAGGTACCGTGCCTTCAATAGTATCCCATCGAGAAATATAAGTGGACAATATCTATTTTTGAAGTCATGTATTGACCCGTAAAAACTTAAGAACAATCGACGAAATCTATCGCCTGGTCATACTTGTTCTGTCGTATAACTACTAGGATTGTCTCCATCACACGGTTCACATATGCTAGTAACTGGTTGTATGCATCCTCTTGTGAACCATGTAGGTCTTTGATGGCCGTTTCTTTTCCTTGCCAAGCCTTCCAATAGGGTAATTCTAATCCATAATCTCAAGACAAATCACTCATGATTTCTCTAGCCTTGTAATGTGCAGTGTCACTTAATTTATTATTGATTAATGATGCAACAAATTTCTCTAAAGCTCTTCTCTGTACATCATTGCTTGTCCCAATATTGCATGAGTGATATCTTATCCATGTTTTTTATTATGAAAACATTCGTCTTACCAAGCTTCCCAGCATATATCTCTCATTTGCATCATTCACCCTTGCATTTTGCCCTTACGCGATACCCCTCATTTTTAGTAAAACGATATGTGAAATGGTTTGCTATAGCAAACTTACCAATGGCTTCTCGAAAATTTTCTAAAGATTCAAACTGTTGCCCTATCCCAAAAAATGCATTCTCCCATGTGCTTAGCAACCTTGGTGCAATGCTTTGTTCGAAAACAGAGACTAAAACATTAAAGGATTATGGGGGTCTGACCTCTTTGACTGTCATAGGATTATATGAAGTACTTCCATCCCTATGTTTACTTCCATCAAATACATAGACAAGCACTTTATTCTCACCTTCATGGACGTTCAACATCCTAATAATATCGTCATCATTGTATATGTTCACAATAAATCTTTTATTTTTTGGGACAAAGTATCTCACAGATATTAAGTGGATGTCAAGTGAGAACCGCTTTGTTACGTAGTTTCGCATGTCGTCTAACCTAGTACTCTTATCAATCATAAATGTACATGCATTACCACCAATATAATCCAAGGTTCCATCGACACTTGTTCGCAGTTCTCCACCAAAAATACAATAACCCAATCTGTTATAACCCATTTTCTTTTGTCCTGCACAAGATTTGTAAAAATTTACACTCCATACATTACATTACAACATCTTAATACTAGCCTTAAACTTGCGGAAGTTTAGCAAGCTATTAGATTTTTTTTCAAAAAGCTACAACAAAACAAACTCAATTCTAGCCAGTAGATAATAAATTTACAATAAGGACTGAAAATTTACAACTACCAAAAGGGGACAATTTATTCTCTCTGATTTGTAGCGGACCATAGGGAACACATGTTTTGATCTTTTCTTTTTTTCTATCCTTTTTGTAAAAGTGGAAACTCTATAATCCCGACCTTCTCTCTGTAACAAGCTCTCTCCTCTAGTCAATTTTTTGTACAGCTAATTTCACAGTGAGTCTCATCTTTGCTAAGATGCCACATTCAAGCCCTAAAGATACCACATTCAATTTTTTATACAAAAGTAAACAGTTTCAAACAAAAAGTTACAACTACCAATAACATTCAAGCCTTAAATATACCACATTCAAACCAATCTCTATTCTTTTAGATAATCTCAACAAAGTGGATAATCAAGATTGACAAACAAATACACATGGATTTAATTTATTCTCTTTGATCAATTTAATTTCTCATATTTAAATCTTCACTACATGCACAAAGAATCTATCTAGCCAGGAAAAGATTGTCACAAAATATATATCATCAACAATGTACCTAAATAAAATCCACAAAAGTTAAATTACATGAAGGATTAGAGTAAACCATCTAGAAACCACTAGCCCTATTTATATTTTATTTTTATAGAGAGGGCAATATATATATTTTTTTTTTTACAATAGTAAACTCTCTTTCCTACCTGTGGCCTGATTTAGGGCTAAAATCGAGCTCGGTTGCTTCTGCCTAGTTTGAGGGAGCTTGGTTTGAAGGGTAAATCGTGAATAGAGATAGAGCACTACAATGAAGAGAGAAAGCACCACAGTGAAGAGAGAGAGCCGGTGGAAGAAGACAATGAAGAGAGAGAGCCAGTGAAGACAAGGTGCCTGTTTGTCCAGCGAAGAGAGAGAACGAGAGTAAAGAAGAATACAATGAAGAGAGATAATGAGAGTGAGAAGTAAAAAAAAGGGAAAAGATAGGTTTTATAAAAGGGAAGAGAGAACGAGGGGTAGTATCGTCTTTAGTTTAGTATTTTTGTTCGTTGGGGGGTTATTTGTTAGAAAAGATAGGTTTTATAAAAAGATAGTAATGAAAGTTTTGATGGGGGGTAAGTTGATAAAAAAGCTGTTTCTGGGGGGTTTTTTATAATTTTCACTAAAATTATTTCCCAGAAAATTGATTTACATGTGAATGGGAAATGATTTCTTGTACTTTTTTTTTTTTGACAAATATTACTACTTTTATTAAAACTACGAAAAGTCAATTACATCATCAGAAATAACAAGAGAAGATAAAATAGCGCCCCCCTTAGACAACTCATCAGCAATCGAGTTAGCTTCGCGGTAAACATGATTAAAAGAAGTTGTGCGCCCCCCTTAGACAACTCATCAGCAATCGAGTTAGCTTCGCGGTAAACATGATTAAAAGAAGGTGTGCGCCCCCCTTAGACAACTCATCAGCAATCAAGTTAGCTTCACGGTAAACATGATTAAAGGAAACCGTGATAAGTGCGGCCAGATCCATAATGCGTAACCACAGAGGACGAAGGTCCCAAGGGATCCGTTGCTCCTTATTGCACCACTTAACAATATTTAGAGAGTCCCCTTCAATCCAACAAGGATCCCCACAATTTCTTTCCCTAAAGATCTTCAGACCATATAGAGCGCACATATCTCAGCGTAGTTTGCAATAGCACAACCAATTGGTCATGCATAAGAAAAATGGTGTTGCCATAGCAATCCCTTACCACTCTGCCAATATCAGTCCTTCCCGGATTACCAAGCGAACTGCCATCAAAATTGAGTTTTAAAGTACCAAACGAGGGGGCCACCCAACTAATTTTAGGTCGACCACTACTGGTACCAAGGAGAAAGAGATTGCCCAAGTTGGCCATCACATCAATTTTGGAAATTCCCCAACCAACTTTAGAGACAGATAGCCAGGACCAGATAGACAGTTTGATTGAATGAATCAAACAATCTAATGAAAGTGACTTACCTTCAAAAGTTTATCTGTTTCTTTCTTTCCAAACCTCCCAAAGGATCACACCTTTCGCAATACACCACAAAGCTTTGCCTACCTTTGGTCAAGGTGGTAAAGACAATTGGGTAACAACCCCATCAACTCCCAAGGGTAGAGCCAAACTAGTATTGACCAAACCCAAACAACCAATACCAAATTTGGCTCGTAAAATGATTTCTCATACTATTGCTTAGATTTGACAGTCTTGATGAGATTTTCTTAGGAGTGTGTTTCTTTTGATTGATAAAGACATCGATAATTGCTTTCTTCTGGAATATGGTTGAAAGTGATCAATCAAATAAGTTTTCCATAGGACTAATAAATCATCCACAATAGGGGTGCAGTCGGCATACGGATGCATCCATAGCTGTGGAGGTAAGGTGCGCCTTCAAATTTTATCATGGTATATAATTTTTATGTAAAATGTCCTTAAGATTATCTCAAAATCTATTTTTATATCTAATTATAGAATTTTAAATTTCAAAAATGGTTAAAAACAAGTAGATCTATAAACATCTAAAAATCTTGAAAATGGATGGTGTAGATAATATGTTGTAAAATGCACTATTTCTAAGACTTAAAATCTTTTTATTTTTCATGGTCATACATCTCGATGTCGAGATGATCAATCAAAGGGTTTTTCAACATTAAAACTACCTTTTCTGATGGATTTTGAGATGCATCCATAGCTTTACATTATAAGGTGGCAACCTTATATAAACTTTTTCCATAAAATAAACCAAGGATTGGGCTCATGGTTTGGAGGTCATGGTAGCAAAGCGTCACAATATGACATCTTATTCCCAGGCATGAACCTCTTCCCTACTAAATTATCTAAAAAACAAAAACAAAAAAACATAGACTATTCAAATCCTAAGGTCCTGATTTGTTACGTTCACCCAAAAAAGGTCCTGATTTATCATTAATATCGCTATTTTTTATTTTATTTTTTTAACATTAATTGTTAATAGTGAGTTTAACTATTTTTGAAACGGTTGGCAGTTTTCAAAAGGGGTTGGCATCAGTATGAATAGAAACTGAGACCAAAAGCCAAGTCAATGTGCTACCACCTTGACGACGACCCATTCCCACACTATTTGTTATTATGACATAAAAGGTGTGGTTTCGATAAGGTTGCAATCTTAAACAATCCAATTAAGACGTACTTTCAAAATTTATCATAATATGTAATTTTGGTGTAAAACTTTTTTAACATTATCTCAAAATCTATTTTAATATCTAATTATAAAATTTTAAACTCCAAAAGTAGTTAAAACCAAGTAAATTTATAAATATATGAAAATCTTGAAAATTGACGGTCTAGATAATATGTTGCATGATGCACTATTTGTAGGACTCAAATCTTTTTCTTTTTTTGTCATATTCATACATCTCGATGTCGAAATGATCAATTAGAGGGTTTTTCAATATTGAAACAATCTTTCCAGATGGATTTTTTAGATGCATTTTTAATTCTACATTTTAAGGTAACCTTACATACCTATCGAGGCACTTATTAGAACTCTTCGTGCCTCCCTCTTCCCCTCGCTTCCCCTTTGTCTCTATTAGTGAGCATTTACCTAAACGACAACTTGATCTAAATCTCTCTCTCTCTCTCTCCTCATGAGCATTTGCATTGGATTGAACCCTCTCTCTCTCATCATCATCGAAGCGTCTCTAACAAAGTGAGCAGTTCTTCACAGTGTGTTTCTAGCAAAGTGCATAGTGATTAGGCATCCTGAAATTTTCCCTCTTTCAAAGCACAATTTCAACATCTATGTGTCACTTCAAATTAATGAATCATATATAAGGTAATCAACAGATGGATGGTCATATCTCCTAGAAAAGATTCATCTTGTAACACATTATCTAGACTCTCTTTTCAAAAAATTTTAAGTGTTTGCAGATCTCCTTGATCCACACTAATTTTTTAGTTTTAAAATCATAATTAGATGCGATATAGAATTTCAAGTCATAATTGAAATTTTCAACAGCAAAACTACATCTTTCGATAAAATTTAGAGGTAGACGTTGATGAAATTATTTGAGCTTGACACCTTAGCAAACCGTAGCCATTTGTGTAATATATAAAAATATATACATTGGATAATCTAAACTTCACAACCTTTCAAATTACAAAGGTTAAAAATAGATAGAGTTGTGAATGGTGGATTTATTAATTTTATAGTTTATTTTTTAAAAAAAAGTTACTCTTTGTGATATCTTCGTTATTAAGTAAAAGAAATTTTATAAATATTACTATAAGACAAGAGGTACTTTTGTCATCTCCACAAAAGATAAAGTTAAAATTTTTACTAAAAGACAACGGCACTCTACAAACAAAATTTCAAAACAATAATCTCCAAAATGCCATTGTATATTTGTAAAACTTTCAAATTTACTATTGCTTAAAGATTAAAGTACATATTAAAATAGTTTTTTAAACAAAAAGTAACAATCTTTTTTGATAAATACACTCATCACAACCCCTTATAACTTTAACCTTTGCATTTTGAAGGGTAATTAACTCTAGATAAACCCTCTATATATATATATATATATATATATATATGCGTATGACAGTGGGCGAGGATCTTTGACCATTTATTAGTGCAGATTGTCTCCCTTTATTTCACTGTACTTCTCCCTCACACAAGGCATGCTTCGAATGCTTTTGAAGTATTTAACTGTATATAACCAGGGCCATGCCCCCGTGGAGCCATTATACACTTACTCTTACTCCTATGTGTAAATGATCTACTTAGGAGGCCGGTTTTTATATGGAATTTTGGGATCCACTAAGAAATAATTTTGAGTGCTTAAACGCTTAAATCTAACTAACCATAATTTGTATAGTCTATCTTCAATTGTGAGACATTATCTTTTTCAATTCAATGTTGAGACATTATCCTTCTCAGGTACATAAAATCTGTTCAAATTTCCTTTTTTTGTTTTTTTTAAATAATAATAATTTGATATTGTCTCGAAGTCAAGAAGGTTACATCATAAAAATTTCATGTCTAAGCGTACTCCTACATAAAGTTGTACCGAAGTGAGTGAATATACAATAGAAATGCTTTGGCACAGTATCAACCTAATCCAGTCTCCAAATCCTTTCTTTACAGGAAACAAACAATAGCACTTTATCTTATCGGCTCCTAAGCTTGTTCAAAAGTAACACAAAATAGTAACCTCTAAGAAAAATTCCATGAATAAGAAGATAAATAAATCAATTAGACAACCCGCTATGCAGATAAATCACTGCCAGAACAGGCAACAATCTCCAACTAGTAAGAGAAACAAAAAGATGGCACCGGTGACACATAAGGCCACACAAGGCTCGCACTCTCAATTGTAGGCCTATAAAGTTCAGGCTGAATTTTTTTTCAAAACAAAAGGTATGTGATAAAGTTGTTTACTTTGGTACAAAAAGGTTGCAGTTATCTAAACATCATACATGAAATCACGCAGCTTGAGGTGTGCCATTGATTTGAAGCCCCCAGAAAATCATCTCATCTCAATTTTTATGCTAACAATAACACACCCAGCCATCCAATTTTACATCTCACCACTTGTAGTGTTTGTGTATAATTATATCATGTGAAAGTGATTCCCCCCAAGTAAAAGCTTTTTAGATAAATTCTCACTTGATACAATCCTAGGAATTGATCAAACTTCTCTTTCTAAAGAAGCCCTCCAGCCTGGCGGAAATGCTATAGGCATGAGGCATCCATTGGTATAGCACACACCTACAAATACTAATAACTTATAGTCACAATAATTGAAAAATCATTGGGTCAACTCGGGGAACTTGACTCCAAATCACCCACGTCAACCCAGATTGAGGAGTCCTGATTTCCATATGACTCTTGTACGAGGAATCACCCTCAGATGAACTGAACCAGCCAGCATCAGGAAATTCCCGAGTCTCAAATTAGTTTGGGGAATCACCTGAGTCAGGAGCAAGAGAGAACATGGAAATGCATGGGTTTAAATCCTCTCTCTCTCTCTC
>NW_006499810.1:5044838-5076122 GCF_000471905.2 Amborella trichopoda
GTTACGTACGTACGTTAACGTTAGGTTAGGTACGTACGTACGTACGAGTAGACGAGACGAAGAGAAGAGAGTAGTAGTAGTACGTAGTAGTTACGTTACTCTCTCTCTCTCTCTCTCTCTCTCTCTCTCTCTCTCTCTCTCTCTCTCTCTTCCTTCTAGTGGAGAAAGGGGCAGGCAATCCCTCCACATATCCTTCATGGATTTCTTCTTGTTTCATGAGATTGGAGAGGGGAGGACATCAGGCCAATGAAAACGGGGAGGGAATGAGACACCCTCTATAACACTGCACAGCAGACTTTCTTCCCCTCATGAAGCTGCTTAACTTTCCCTCCACTCCAAAATTTGGCAGTTTGTGCCTCCCTTCTCTCTATCTCTCATCCAATGCTTCACGACACGACAAAACTTGCCCTAAAGTTGCTGATTTTTGTGAAGAAAATAGGACCTTCTGCATGTTGGTTTTCTGAGACAGAGAGAGAGAGCCAAAAACTCAAACTTTCCTAGAGAGATGAACCCCCCAAATCTATGGTCTTAAATCTCTGATTTTACTCTGATCAGCGAAGCATTGGAAGGAGGAAAAACTGCTGGAGGCTTGGGTTTCTGTAAATAAAGACGAGGATAATCCATGAAAAGGATAACAATATTGATGTCTTGGTGCATACCTAGCTCCCTTTAGAACATAAGAACCAAGAGGAGACATCTATCATTGGAAAGGTTGATCCATGTAGTAAAGAAAGATGCATCTTACTTATTGTTACTAAATAGAATATCATTGTCACATCATCATCTGAGCCTTATCCCAACTATTTGAGATTGGCTACATGAATCTTTTTCCACCATTCCGCTCTTTCATAGGCCATAACCTCCGTCAGACCACTGTTCACCATATCTCGTTGCACTACTTCCATCCATGTTATTTTGGGCCTTCTACTTACCCTTTTAGTGCCTTCCACTTGAACCGAATTGCCCCTCTTAACTGGTGTTGCTCTAGGTCAATGTTGTTTATGACCAGACCCCCTAAGTCTACTTTCCCTCATTTTATCGCCAAATGGAACCATCCCTAAGTTCCCTCGGATATATTCATTTTGAAATATATTCTTTCTTG
Source organism: Amborella trichopoda (assembly GCF_000471905.2). Next base: position 5,045,941 of record NW_006499810.1, read on the forward strand.
TCTTACAACTCATCCATCTCAACATCATTATTTTAGCTACACTCATTTTATGAATATGATTTTCTTGACCGCCCAATATTCCGTCCCGTAAAGCATGGCCAGTCCTACAGTTGTCCTATACAATTTTCATTTCAGTTTCATTGGTATGCAACGATCACATAAGACTCCAGAAGCGCATCTCCACTTCGTCCACCCAGCTCTAATTCTATGCACGATAACTTCCTCAATTTCACCATTCTCATGGATTATTAACCCCAGATATTGAAAATAATCTCTTCTGTAAGGTACTTCTTGGCCATCAATCTTAACTAATTCCTCGTTTCGACTTCTATTATAACTAAACTTGCATTCCATATATTGTATCTTAGTCTAGTTAATCTAAAACCTATAGGTTTTAAAGCATCCCTCCAAAGTTCTAACTTTGCGTTGAAATTGTCTCTAATCTCATTAATCAAAACTGTCATCCGCAAATTAAATGCACCATGGTACCTCATCCTATAGATGCCTAGTTAGCTCGTCCATAACCAAAACAAGAGACATGGGCTCAACATCGACCCTGATGCAAGCATATTGCCAATAAAACTCACTTGTCTCTCCACTAGTTGTTCTCGCACTAGTTAGCACTCCCTCATACAAATCTCTCACCATGTTAATACATCCTTTAGATACTACTTTCTTTTCCAAGACCCACCAAATTAACTCTTTAGGTATCCTATCGTATGTTTTCCCTAAGAAGAAAGTAGAAGCAAAGTTTACTCAGAAATGCAATACACCAATAAGCTGTCAACATGTGCGGATGCAAAGATAGGGTATGCAATGCTGGCATTTGAGTTTTAACTAGTATGGCTAGCAACACAGCTGAAGTTTATGCCAGTGCCATTTCTGTGTCAAAGGGGTTTAAAAGGTCAACTTTTTATAAAAGTCAAGGTGTATTAAGATTCCTTATTTTCTATTTAACACAACAAAATTTCTGAATATAGAACACTAGACGTGTCAAATGATAAAAGGAAAGGAAGGACCTGTTATTGTACTAGTAATACATAACAGATTTTTGGTCTACCTTCATGATTTATACAAGTGTTTCAATCACTGTTTGAACATCTGGAGCATAAATAATTAGTGTATGTTCTGGGTGGGGGAGAGAGAGAGAGAGAGAGTTTCGCATGGCCATTATTATTCCCAAATTCTGATAAATTATAAATAACAATTCAGGATGCTACATATCAGAATATATAATTCATGAACCATGAGAACTTGAACAAAAAAAAAAAAAGAATTGCTTCTTTTAGCTCTCAAGTACATACCAATACAGATGAATGCACACACGCATGTGCAAGTGTGAGCTAGCAATTTATGGGTGGGGGATCCTCACCAAGAAATTCAGATCGTATCTGCATCAGCAAGCAGCCAAGATAATTCAACCCTTCTCCTTCTCGACCCCCACCCCAGAAAAGATCATGTGGTGAAGCTTCGACCAGAACAGATCCAACAGTAGAAAGCAAGAGAGACTTAAGATGAGGGTAGGTGGAGAACTTGCACTTTAGAGCCCTGTACATGACATTGATCTTCAAAGTATCCCAGTCAGCTCTCATCTGGCGGAGAAAGGATAAGGATATAAGATTGTTAACCTATCCAGCAACAACGGGAAAAGGACAAATATAAGATGCTGGAAGTAAATTTGGTCGCTTAATTTCTTAAGTAAACAACATAATGAATGTTAATATGAGAGTAGGGAGATGAATAATCTTTACATGAACATCACTTTGATGTATGGCGACAAGATGAGTGATATTAAGCTTGCTTCTATTCATGTATTTCATCAATGAAAGAATGAAGTAGAATTAAATTGATAGCCAGTTCATCCTGGAGAATTTCATTACAAGATTTGCTCCTCTAGGCCATGTAATCATGCAACACCTTACCTAGTTGACAATCTAACAAAGGGGAAAGCAACGAATAACTCCCATTCTTGGTAAGGAAAAGTATTTGAAGTATAGCAGAATGGGTCATATACAATGCATGAATTAAAATATCCTACAGCTGTTTGACATAACCCCCAGCCATCTCCTGTTGCCATCTGGTGGCTGAGGTGACGTCAAGTAACTGTAGGAAACTTAAGAACTCATGAATTACTTTCCCTAGTGGAAATACTATAGGCTTTTCCATTTGCATGAGTCAATAAGATTTTCTTTTTTTTGGGAGAAAAGAGTCAATAAGAATTTGTCGCTATGTTCCCTGTCTTTAAGTCATTCTCACTCCGCCATGTACAACATTGAGCTTGAAATTTTCAACAAAATTTCAAATATTGGACTAAATCTTGTCGCATTAATACCATCTAACTTGATTAATAAGAGTTTGCTTGACTGCAAATGTCACGCACCACGGATGTGAAGACAAGCATAAAGAGATCAAATGCTCAAAAAAGGGAATACCAAATGAGGGTGTGTCTCTCTGATATCCTTCCAATGCGCGCCGCTTCCTCTGGGCTTCCTGTGGATTTTATTTCTCCCACACAAGCTCTTGCTATTGGATAATCAACGCCCACAAACTTGTTCGCCTGCCAATGAGGAGTGGGCAAACACACATGAAGGGAATTTGCTAACTCACAAAAGAGTTATGTCATTATTTTTTTGAAACTATTCACAATATATTACTGGTATATACAATATACAAAAGTTCTCACAAGAAGTGAGTCTCAGGCATTCCACACACTGGGTGCTCTGTACAAAAAAGATGAGTAATGCCATAATTGTCAAAACAATATATTTTATTTATAGTTCCTTTTTTTTTTAATGGCTAGATCAGCCCAGGTTTTAGAGCATCCGACCACTTAACTATGTTAACTCAATCATAAATGCCCAAAACCTAACAAAAAACAACAGCTGAATAAGAAATGAGATAAGCAGATACTTTAGGTGGCTTCTAGAAGGGTAATGAATTAGCCATGAGTCTGTGACAAAATAGTTAAAAGTACATAGTCCAAAAACAATTGGCTGTTTATCAGTAACCAAGAAATTATATGGTACAAATTATAACTTTATAATTTACCAAAACAAGATATAACTTTATCACTAAGTTTAGACACATCCATGCATCACAAAGGGTAAAAAATATATATATTAATATACTAAATAAAATTTTAATCAATCAAGCTTTCTATTTCTAACCTGATAATAATGCTCCACACTCTGCCAAGTGATATAGACTCCATTCTCATCAGGCATGTGCAAAGGATGTGAAGAGAAGTTTGAAAAAGCTCCATATGGATCCCATGTCTTGTAAAAGAAAATTATGTTAGAATCATAGGGATTTAATGTAGGATCTATGGAAGATGTATCATCTAGAGATGGAATCACAGGTGTCAAATCAGGAATGGGCTGCAGGAATCCACTTATGAGCATGTCTGGACCAATCTGTAAGTCACAAGAAAGAAGTTGGCATCAGTTGTTGCTCAAATAGTTCAATGGCAGATAGATGAACAAGTACCAAAAAACCAATAATGAACACGTTCATTGTTGATACTACTTGATCCTTTTTTTTTTTTGAAGCAATTAATATATTGAGTGAAAGAAATATATGAAAGATTTAGAGAGAAGCAGCCCACAGGTTGGGTGCTCCATACAAAACTGAGATACAACCAAAAAAGAAGAGAGCTATAGAACCAAAAAAATGCAGCTGAGGTGTAGATATACAAAAATTGCAGACATCAAGAGCTCAAAAAGGTACCAAAAGAATCCTGTCGAACTGATGACCTCAATTCTTTATAATTTCAAGAAAATTTAGAAAGAAAATATAACAAAGCATTCTAGTGTACTAACAGCAAGCGTCCTCTATACTTTTCAAGTACAAACACTGCCTTTGTTGTATTTAACATAGTAGTGACATTGACATATTCTGTTCTTTTGTGGATGCATTATTTGCCCCCGGTCAATGTGTGTTTTGATTTCTAGGAAAATGCCATGTTTTGCAAGTGGGTTGAAAACTGGTATGTTCTGTTTTCATCTCTCAAAACACTGCAGCATTTTCTGTGTGCACCCACATCCCAAAAGGGGTAAAGTGGCATCAAAAGGAGTCACTTAACCGCAAACTTGGTGTCAGCTAAAATGCCACCCCAATAGTGCTGAAATATGTTCTGGATTGGCATCAGACTAGCCCTTAATATTGACTTCGAAAAGGAGTCAGAAAATCCCATATACCGATATAATTAATGGACATCTATGCCATGCATAAGGAAAAATTAGAGTATTTAGGACTGACCTATTTATGAAAGTATGGCACCTAGGATGTCCAGGCAAATGCATCAAAAGACATAATAAAATAAACAAGGGAGATAAACAACTCAGGGCTGCCAGAATGTGCCCAGTGCTACATGAGGGTAGAATACAGGAATCTTGGTAATGTCCCAATGAAACCAAGCTTATGTAGCAGAAAGGATTTGGGTAAGAAAGTAATAAAACACATAAACATTTATGTCAGTGAGCAATTTAAAATATCTAATCTTTACAGAGACTCATGGGACAAAATACATTTATCTCAGTGAGCAATTTAAAATATCTAATCTTTATAGAGACTCGTGGGATAAAATTTTATCAAACTATATTCAATGAAAACATTGAATGAATGGAACCTATAACAATGAGAACTTCATTTTTATTTCTTGTTTCTTTTTTGTCTTTTTTTTTGGGGGGGGGGAGGGAGAGAACTGGGAATGGGTCTTCTATGGGCAGAATAGTGTTGACACAGAAAAGAGGCAAGGGGAAATAATATTTTGAAGGGAGCAGTGGAGGAATATCGAAAGGGGTTTTCATGTGGGTAGAAATAATATTGCCTTAGTCCAACTTCAGAGTTTCAACAGCAATCAGATCTTTGAATTTGCAGTTCAAGGCACTTTCTAAAAGGTCCCCTACCATGTATTTCTCTTGTTTGTGGTTGCAAGTGTGACTTGTTACTATGTAACAGAGGAAGGCTAGCCAAGAATTACTCCTAGCCATAAAGATTACAATGAACATTCAACAACAATAACTTTTTACACAAACAGCAAAACTTACAAGACCCTTGCATTGACATTCTCAGATGCATCAAATATGCAAAAAAAAAGAATGATATATTCCAGGAAAATCCATTAAATCCACAGAATACAAGAAAAGAAATAAACTCTAGCTCCCATTGATGTAAAAGCCAAAGGACAGCTTTCATGTGAAAATATAAAATTGCAACAATTAAAGAGAAGGCCATGAAGTCAAATGTATTTGGTTTCAGTACCACCAGAATGACCTGCTCAAAAGAAACATCAGTCAAATTGAGTGCTTGAGACATCTTGACCATTCCAAGTTCACCAACAGGAGTAGGTGCCTTCAGTCCACCAATTATCTTTGGGCAAACAAATGCACACACCTGCAAAGGTATGCCACTTCTCATAATCTGCATGCAGCACCATCTGTTTAAGCAAGCAAATATGGACAATTCGCACATATATACGAACATAAATATACATGGGGATTTCTCTGAGGAGGGCCCCAAGATGCATAAGTACATAACTAGATGCATACCTACCTACCGATCTACCATGAGGAATCTACTCTTACTATTTTATGGTCCAATTCAACTATCGACGCTTTTCCAAAAGTTAACTTTCACATCTGTTGGGTGTCATTTACCTGCTCAGCATCAAGTAGCAAAAAGGCTAAAATATATGCACTGCTCGTATGAAGCAAAATAGCTAGTGAGATACAGACTACACAAGTATGCACATGGCAGGTATTATCTAATCCTGTGTTCCATTTGATGCCCTACACTGTGATACTATATAGATCTACTACTACCACTTTTTAAGGTCTCATGTTGAACTTATCAAAGCACTTGAGTGAAATAAGAACTGGACTGCACAATAGACCGATTCAAATTTGCCTCACTGATACGTATTAAAGGTTTGACATGAATTTTGGCATTCCTTAACGATATTTCTAAACATCTAAGGTCTCTAGGGAATAGTCACTTTACATTTCCAGCTTATGTTAGAAAATGCATGGCATAAATGCTGCTCCCACCTCACAGAAAACAGCCACCCTATATTTTGAGCTAGACAGGTAATTTAGTTTGCAAACAGAACTCGGTACATTTGATAAAATGCACGTGAAGAAGAGAAACCATTGGGATAAATAATGACTAAAATAGCTGTTTTATACCCGAGACAAAAGAAACAAACAAAAAAACCCTGAGGAATCTCCCCATTTTTGGTTCACAACATCGATCATGCGTCCTTTGGAAGAAAGGATTTCAGGCACAAGGTCAATCACAAATTTTTGAAGAGGCATGCAGCTTGAAATATTTTTATTTATACAGCAATTTCAAATTTAATCCACTTTCTTCTTTTAGTGTTTCATTGGGGTACTAGTCTACAAGGTTAGGACTCTGATTGCTGGACATGGAACTAGAGGATGCTACATATGAAGCTGCAGGTGCAACAGGTCAAGAAGAGTACACCACAACCCATGAAGAAAACAATGAAAATCTAGAGGAAGTATATGACGGACAGATATCCTGGCATAAAAAGAAGAGGAAAAAGCATGAGCCATGAAGAACAAACATAAAAAAAAAGACCCTGTATATAACAAAGAAGAATATATATGCATAAAATGAACAAGGAGGTCTAACTCAGAAGGATATCTAGGCATTTTTGAAAATATGAGGTCTCCCCCTCCTTCACTTCCAACCAACAGCTTATAAATAAACCATAACCCTTAAAACCTAGGTCTTAAGCAGTTCTTGCCCTTGATCTTCATATAAACTATCATTCTTTTTGTAGGTCAATGAGAAAAGGGTAGGTTGGCTTGGTTTGGTTTTTGGGACAAACTTCAAGGATCAGCCCTTGACGTCCCTCACACAAGCTTGTTACCTTACCAGGCTTGAGACAAATCCCCTTCAACCCAAATGAATGCATTGAATCCCTAAATTACTCCTAAGCATTAATGATAAATGAAAAATAAAAAGAAGTGCCTGTGAGCATTAAGTAATGCTCAAAGTACGCTAGAAAAGAAGAAAAGTAGATATTCACAATGAATTTTGGGTTGCAATTAGGACAGAAAATTAGGGCATCAAGTTTTTTATCACTCAAAGAAAATATCAAGGATATGCCTCTAGGGCCAATTAAGTTGTGGCATCAATCACCAAAATGAAGCAAGTATCCATTCACTTTTCTATGTAGGATTGCCACACTTTCTGAACAAAGCACACCCAGCAGTCTCACTGAACATTTCACACGATGAAGATTAGGTACCTTCAGAAGCAAACCATAAACAAACAAACAAAACCGAGTTCATGGAGCACTGAAATATGGTTGTAAGATCAGTTTATACATTCCTCAGTTGTGAAAATTAATGAATTAACTCCATGCATGAATAGTAAGAGGCTAAAATGAACCTTGTGAATAACACCAGATGCAATAGTAGGAGCAGCTAAACCACCTCCACATTCCCACAAAATAGAAAGATAACCACGATCATAGCAATACTCCATAACATCCCTAGGGTTTAAGATGTCAAACTCTACTACTTCAACACCGATGCGAGTAATTTCTGGAAACTCTTGCGAGCCCCTCTTTGCGTCGCAACTATTGTACATGCAACAGAGACATCCCAGAGGTTTGCAACTTCAGGAAGATTCAAAGATTGTGACATGACAATTCTTATAGGCAAATGGCCACCCCCATGCCTAGCCGTTAATCTTGGATCTGAAATATAAAACAAGGATCAACATAAATGCCTACCCACTTCAAAGGAAATGCAACCAAATAACAATGTGTATAACATGTATACCATCACGGCGCACTGTATTGCCACCGACAATGACAGCATCACTTCTGCTTCGTAATTCAAATACTCGTTACCTGGAGAACTTACTGCTAATCCATGATGCATGGCCACTGCTTGATGCAATCTTTCCTGTGATAAACCAAGAAAACATATTATGTTATGACAGTAATATCATATTTGTACTTTTGAGACTTTCCACCTAAAGCTAGTTGTAAGACAAAAAAATTGTGAAATGGTAAAACAATAACAAAAATTGATGTTAGAAATAGAGGACAAAGAAATTCAAGAGACAAACAGTCCATAAAACCATGGTATCACTCACCATCTAGGGTCATTGCGTATTTGAGGACAGAATATGGAATTCCATAAGCAGCTCTATAGAGTAAAGGAGCATTTACTACAAGGCAGGATTTCAGAGCATCCTGCTATATTTATTGGAAACATTAAGTGAATCAGAATGACGCACATTTATGAGTTATTTTTATGTCCCAAGATTGGAGATTATCATAAAGAAAGGAAATCCAAAGAGAAAGTCATGCAACAAATTCTTCTAATTCGTTGGACTTAGTACAACACTAAATAGTATGGGTATGACATTCTTATAAGAAGATAGACCTTGATTTTGTAAAGAAAAGAACCAAAATCAAACACAACTTAATAGACTTCCAAATAAGGTGAACTGTACATAGTTTTGAAATAATTACTATCGACTGAAAGCTTTCTAGAGACAATCATGTTGCCAAAACTTTTAATTTCTTATTAATCCCTGCAGAATAATTTCCTCAATACTGGACTGAAATATTAATTAGAGAAATAGTGGAACCTAGAACATATCACAAAGTATTATGCCCTCTTTTGCCTTCTAAACATATGCTGGATCTTATTTGCAAATTGAAACCCCATCTTTGTCAGTTACTTCCTAACCCTCTCAGGATTCAAAGGTCAGTACAACAGCAGAAATATTATAATCATGCATGTTTATATAGATTTGGAGATATGCATATTCATCGAGGGTGATATATCACCAGGTATAATATGCATGTTTATAGAGAATGCTTCATCGCCAGGTATAACATGCACGTTCATAGAGAGTGGCACATTGATCACTGGGTATATGAAGCACACGTATGTAGAAGCAACAATGAAGGTGATTAAATATGATGCACCACTTATTCAGCATCACATTGTTTGCACACGACCACGTGATGGTTGTCAATATTAGAAAAGCATAAGTAGGCTTGCGAAATCATCCATAACTACTTCATTGTCCAAACTTTTTGCAAAGACCACTGCAAATGCAGAACCCTTAGTTTTAATAGTAGTAGTAGTAGTAGCAGTAGTACGTTTAGTAATAATAACAATAAAAAAGCTCAATGTGCACCTCTACTATTCAAGCAAAATCATCAAAACTGAGAAGATGTGACATTTTTCTAGGATAGTCAATAATATTTAGGGAGCAAAGAATTGAGGCTCAAAACTATCTTCAACACACATTTATTTGCTAACCTGTCTCTAAATTCAAATTCATGTTTACACTAAAAGAAGGGCTTAAACAATTGACTCTCCAAGACTATTCCATCTTGCTAGCAATCCCATAACGTTCAAAGAGTGTCATCCAATACATAAAGGACAAATATGAACCTGGAAGGTGCTTAAGACCTCTTGGAAGAGAGCACATTCTATTTATGTCCTCCATATTGCACTTTACATGCAACAAAGCTATATTAGGCATTACACCATACCCGTTAGAAGAAAATAAGACACCTTCACCATCTGTGAAATGACCCCCACCCTTAGTTTACAGAATGCCTTAACAGAAAGGCTCCTACAACAAACTCTATTCAAACTAATTAGCCAAGAGAGGCCCAAACCCAGTTTACATACATATCTATGCATCTATGTCAATCCCCCAGACATCACTCCCTCTAGTGGACACAAGTACATTTAGAAAGCATGTTTACACATAGATAACTGTTGAATGTGGTGCTCCATAGCCACATGTACAGTTTCTCCAATAAAACCATCCATGGCTCCAATTCGAAGTCTAAATATGTGTTCCTCCACTTTTGCAGACTCAAAGCATCATAATGAGCACCAAAAGAATATTTTACGTGCTCCTGATCATAGCTGTAGTCAGTGATTAAACATTTTTACATTTAAGATGGACACATAACATAGATATGAAATTTAAACAGTTGGTTAAGCCACACCAAAGTTTTCAAGCGTACGTATCATAGAGAATAAACATACAAATTTAAGTTATTCAAGCTACCATAGAGAATAAATCTACAAGCCAGTGTTGCATGTACCTTATTTTGTCTGGTCAAGTCTTTCATTTCCATAAGCACATAAGAAACCCAAGCAACAATTACACATGCTCACGAGTTCCCTTCTAGAGAAACTACATTAAGATGTAGTTATTGAATATATTTCTTGTCTCAGCTTTCAGGGAAATGTTAACCACTTTGTGGGATGATCTGCCCCTCATCAAGGTGCAATTCTCACCACAGATTTGGAAGATTAGTGAGTCAATAACCTCCTTGGAACACATGAAAATAAAGAAACCTATTAATGAGATAAGATTTGTCATCAAAATGTGGAGTAGCTTAGACCCCTATAAGACACCCCAAGACAAAGAGATACCTTGATGACTAAAATGCATGAGGGAACTAAACTTTTTTAAAGCATACACATGTATCAATATTCTTCCACTCAGGAATAGCAGAAGTTACAAACAGTTATATGTAATATCTAGCGGATTTAAAATTATCAAAGAATATAATACTTAATGAGTCGACCACCTCAATAATTTTACTTCGCATGTCTTCCCCCAGCACGTCAACCAGCAGACCTTCACTTCTTAATGAATGGATTGCCTTCCCTCGAAAATGTCTCAAAGGATGCCTGAGACCCACAACAACTCTCGAAACTCTTGCCTAACAAGCAAACATTAGCAACCACACTAGCCCTCAGAAATGAAGCATAATCCATTCATTAAATTTGCAACTCTTTTAAACTATTTAAAGATACCTAACTGCAAAAAAAAAGCTCAGTACTCCCTCCACAAACTTGAAGTTCAACTGGACGATCTCATTATTACGCTCAGGTAGGTCTAATAAGAGTGAGGACTTTAAACTTTCTCTTAACCCACCCCAAGCCCGGTTAAAGGATGTGGGTTGCGTCAGGTAGGCAGCCAGCATAAAACTTTGCCACATCTCAACATGAATCCTGAACCTATAATAGAAGAACATGATTCATGTAGCCGACCCCAAATAATTGGGATATGACTTGGATGATGATGATGATGATCTATTATGCTCAGGAATAGTATATAATGCCGAAATATATTAAATGTTAAAGTTGTTACCACATGTATGCAAACCATAATCAACAGAAATTTATATTACTAACCGTAATTTTAATATAAATGCAGATGATTTCAAAATAAATTATGGGAGATTGAAGACTGCATTTATATCACAATGGTCATTAAAAAGACTGCTGGCTTAAAATAACGAGTCAATTTCAACAGCACAAATGAGGAGCATTTCAAGCAGAAAGAACATGCAGAAAATTACTGCAGAGTATTCTTTATACAATGTTGGAAAAGTCCAACTGTGCAATAGTTATTACTTGGGTTGTTGTGACTTCAAAATGTTCTGAATATGTCATCTTAATACATGAGAGATCTCTCTGTTAATGATTTAGCGGAGGCATGTAGGAAATACTTTAATTGTTCAAATGCAACACCACTGCATTAAGATCATATAAACTCTCTTAAACACCAATAAGCTAAACCACCATTTCAATTGCATAGAATCATTACAGACAAATATTTTTAACGACCATGACAAGCTTATCCTAAGATTGCATCAGTCCCCATTCCCCAAGCTACCTGATGTTCAAAAGATGCCAAGCTTTTGAAGAAAATAATAAGTTCTGAGGTCCCAAATTGTTACTAAAACTCTAAATATACTGAATGAACCTCAGACAGCAGGATGTCATCCACTCTAGTGAAAATTAAAATGTCTCAGAGACAGCAGTATGATAAATATCCGAAAAAATTGCAAGGTATTTTAGTAAAATCCATGGAAGTACAAAGGATTGTAGCAAACACAGCAAAAGGACAGACAAGTAGATGAAAGTGTGAACGATTTGTGCAATTGTGACAAACAAAATTTGAATTGGGAACTGTCACAAGATTGCAATACATGAATCATTGAGCAGAATGTTCCTCATAACTGCCTCATAATGTGTTATCAGCCCATCCTTGGACAAGAGTGTTATCTTTGTTTTTTATTCCGATGTACAGGGTCTCCCAACCATTTAGTATAGCATCAGCTAGAAAGCATTTTTTGAGCTGTAAAGACCACCTATCCTGTGGGCTGCCTGATTCTTTTTGTAACTCATACACACAATACAACAGGTAACTGTTTCCAGGAAAAAAAACTGGCTGATAATGTGAATAAATGCTACAAGGATCACAACAGACCAGCCAGTTCAATTCTGCAAGGAACTTTGTGAACGATAAGTTACATATCCCTATTCCATCCCTATTCCATTCCATCACAGATGCAATTGCTTATGACTATAATCTTTATAAATGCTTAAATTCTTGTTTCTCTTAACTCTAAATTATAAACACTATTTTTTGTCTTTGAAAGAGAATCGCCAATTTGCGACTTAGCAAGTTGACTCAGTACAAGCCAATATTGTTTCTTTAAACATGCTTGAAGGAAAAGAATTTGCACTTGAACAACTCAATTTCATAGAACTCGTAATATAATAGTAGAAGGTAGAGGATGAATAGATTGACGCTTGCAAATGAGGTGATCGAGAAGAACTAGAGAGTCTAACTCTGCTGGGTGTAGCATCACATTGGGGATAGGAACAATAGTCAATCATATTATTCATTAGTGGCGCTGCAAGTATGCACAGATAACCAAGTGTATCAAGAAGCCAAATGCAATAGGAAGTAAGAGGAATCTGGGAAGCAACCATGGCACTGATATGTACGTCTCATTTCTACAAACAGTAAAAACTAAATTCTAAACTTTTTATATGACAGTGAAGGATCGAAAATCAAACATTATGTATGTCTCATTTCTACAAACAGTAAAAAATAAATTCTAAACTTTTTAAATGACAGTGAAGGATTGAAAATCAAACATCCTCACAATGTTAACGAAGTGCCGGAAAAAAATAGGAAAGCTGTGTTATGTTAATTTACTTCTCAATCATCATCATCATCAGCATCGTCATCATCGTCAAAGCCTTTTCCCAACTAATCAGATTCGGCTAATTTACTTCTCAATCATATGGGATCCATATTCCATCATGTTATATAGATTGCTAAATAATTCAATCACAGAAAAGAAGAAGAAAGGAACTCAGAGCATATACGTAGTTCGCCTATATACAGCCTACATCCACGAAGAAGGAAAAAATACGGTTTTTTCTTTTCTTTTTTATGATAGCCTTCTTACAATTTATAAGTTGATGAGAAGATCCCAAAAATAAAGGAAATGCCCAAGCACACGGCTTTCACATGGTATGCTAGCTCTACACGGTATGCCAACTATATACCGTGTTAACACTTCCCCTCAAGTTGGTGCAAATAGATTTAAAGCACCCAACTTGGTAAGAATCTGTTTAAGCCTCCCTTTTTCAACAGCTTTGGCAAAGATATTCGCAAGTTGATTTCACTGCTGATATATGGAGTTTGAATTACTTTAGCTTGAACTTTTTCCCTGACGAAATGACAGTCAACTTCGATGTGTTTGGTTCTTTCGTGAAAAACTGGATTGGAAGCGGTGTGGATTGCAGCTTGATTGTCACAATACATTTTGATTGGAGAACCATGTATAAAACCAAGTTCTTGGAGGAGAGCTTTAAGCCATATAACTTCACATGCAATGGATGTCATAGCTCGATATTTTGCTTCAGCACTAGAACGAGCCACAACATTTTGTTTCTTGCTTTTCCAAGTAACAAGATTTCCACCAACAAATGTGCAGAAACCAGTAGTCGATTTCTATCTGGGATTCTCAGACCAATCAGCATCACAATACCCAAGAATATCAACTTGACGATTTTTATGCATCCAAGTTCCATTACCAGGAGAACCCTTGAGGTATCTTATGATCTTCTCGACAGCTTCCATATGAGAAGCACAAGGAGCATGCATGAATTGGCTCACCATACTTACAGTATAAGTTATATCCGGTCTTGTGATGGTAAAATATATTAATTTTCCTACCAACCGTTGATACCTTCCAATATCTTTAAGAGGTTAACCGTCTTCAATAGTTAACTTAGAATTCATTTCAATAGGAGTCTCACTAGGTTTAACTCCTAATTTGTCAGTTTCTTTCAAAAGATCAAGAGTATATTTCTTTTGGGAGAGAAAAATAACCTTTCTTGAATAAGCCACTTCAACTCCCAAAAAATACCTTAATTTGCCCAAATCCTTTAGGTCGAAAACATGGTCAAGGAAATTCTTAAGATGAGTAATACCTTGGGCATCATCCCCAGTGACAATGATATCATCGACATAAACAAGAACCACAACACTTCCATTTTCCCCTTTTTTTACAAACATAGATGAATCTGCATTATATCTTTTAAAATTATATTTTTCTAAGGAAGAGCTTAACTTTGCATACTAGGCCGTTAACACGGTATACAGTTGGCATACCGTGTAGAGCTGGCATACCGTGTGAAAATCGTATGCCTGGGTGTTTCTTTTATTTTTGAGATCTTCTCATCAACTTATAAATTGTAAGGAAGCTATCAAAAAAAAGAAAAAAAAACCATAGTTTTCCTTCCTCGTGGAAGTAGGCTGTGTATAGCCGAACGACGTATATTCTCTAAGTTCTTTTCTTCTTCTTTTCTGTAAATGAATTATTTAACTTGGTATCAGAGCAAGATTTTTGGGAACTTATTTGGTAGAGCAGCTGGTCTCATTCTTCTCAGATTTTGGTAGAGCAGTTTGGTCTCATTCTTCTGAGGCATTTGCGGTTTTATGCTCTCTCTGATTTGTGATTTGGCCTCCAAAATTTTTCTGGTCTCCCTTTCTCTCTCTTTCATTTCTCTTCCCAGGTAAAGTTGCTATGCACAGGAAAGGCAAAGTTTCCTGTATACATCAAAAGGAGAAAGAGGTATACTTTTTTGAAAAGGGAAAGAGGTGGTCCATAGGGACCATATTATATCAAAAGTATGTTGGAGCAAACTTTTCATATTTGAATGGTGTTTTGGTATTTTAAAGAGATCAGCAATAGGTATTCCTTTAACCTTATTTTTTGTGTGCCTCTCCTAAGGTCAGTGATTTTATTTTGACTACATTCATTTTTTTCATCATGGCTGAAAATTCAAACCCAAATGACTCAAATCCAAACCTCGAAATTACTACTGAGGTCTTGAAAGGAGGAATAAATTATCATTTTTGGTCAAACTCAGCCCAATTATTTATAAGTGGAAAAAACAAGTTGGGGTATTTGACCAGCTCTAAGAAACCTCTTGAAAGAGATGAACCATCCTATGAAGACTGGCAAACCAATAATGACTTAGTCAAATCTTGGTTTCTTCCTACTACTGCTGCAGTTTGGAATAAAACCAAGGATGTTTATGGTAGAATAAATAATGCCTCCAAAATATATCAAATTAGGCAAGAAATAATGAATTTAAAAAAGGGTGAGCAAACATTTGGAGAGTTAATTGGTCCTGTGCATGGTTTATTTGATCAACTTAAATACTATTTGCCTACTACTTACTATAAGAAAAGATCAAGAGATGACATTTGCTTTTCTGTCTGTTCTTGGTTCTGAATATGAAAGTCTTAAGAGTCAAATTCTCCTCACATCCACCATGCCTAATTTCAACACTGTTTTCAAAATTGTGTCAAGAGAAGAAACTGTAAAGAAGTTATGACTGAAACTCCAAAAGATAATCTTGACAGATCAGCCTTGAAATCTGAAGCTAATGAAGACACTGAAAAAGTTTCTAGTTCTAAGGTTTTTATTACGCATGGTAAAGGATGTAATTCAAATTGTCCCTACTGTCATGAATGCAAAAAAAAAGACACTCTAAAGATAATTGTTGGAAACTCCACCCAGAGAAGAAAAAACAATTTCTTCAAAAAAAGAACGCTTCCAACATTGCTGAAAATAATGCCCAACAAACCCTTGAGAAGCTGGCACAACTTGTTCAAAATTTTGGTAAGGCTTTTGTTGCTTCAAATTCACAAGATTCCATCAATGTTCTAGATAATACAGCATTGCTCTCTCAGTCTTTTGATTCTTGGATTATTGACTCAGGTGCCACCGACCACATGGCTGGCACTGATACAATTTTATCCAATTTTGATAATCTCCTAAAAATGGTCCTGTCACCATTGCCAATGGCTCTATTATAGCTATGGAAGGAAATGGAAAAATACAACTTTTCACTAATTCTTCCAACTCAAATGTTCTGTTTTTACCGAAATTTTCATCAAATCTTCTTTCAGTCAGTAAAATTACTCATACTCACAATTGTGATGTCATCTTTACACGACCAATGTTACTTTTTAGGACCGAGCCACAGCGAGGAATATTGGTGAGGGACAGTTGGAACGAGGTCTATACATTTTGGATACAAATTGCAAGGCTTTGGTGACTTCAAAGGAGTAGGTAACTGATTGTCATATGTGGCATCGGCGTTATGGCCACCCATCAGACAAAGTTCTTGGTTCATTATTTCCTAGTTTACACTTGGATTCTAAAGACTGCGATATTTGCGTTATGCTAAGCAAATCAGATTTCCTTTTAAAACTTCAGACTGAAAATCATTATCTATTTTTAGTTTGATTCATTCCGATGTTTAGGGTCCCGCTCCTGTTACCTCATATTTAGATCCTAGAAAGTGCAAATGTGTAATTGATGTCATGATATTTTGTAATGGTAGTATCTTGCCAAACAAAGTTGTGTGTGTGAATATATTATTGAGAACAGAGTATAACAAGTGAGAGAGATAAACAATAGAACAGAGACGATAGCAGACAGAGAAAAATGGAGGTTCAGATCAGGTTAGGGAGAAAGAAGTAATAGAAGAAACCTGGATGAGAGCAGATAAGGCACTGTCATCGCCATGGCAATCACCATGCTCCAAGTTAAGGTATGCAGTGGCACCCTTGCACAGCTCCCCTCCTGACATCTCCACCGCCTGCAGCTCCGCACATTTGGTGCCCTGTGCATAAAGGAACCCCTCCCCCACTACACGCTCTCCCCTCGCAATCACGCAACCAAAATTCGGATGCGGGGATGTGCACCCTGCCGACTTATCTGCGATGCCCGCAGCCCTCTGCATGTGAGTGGCGTCTAACGCATGGCCACTGAACGGTGTACCCCCCAAAGCAAGTGCCAGAGCACCACAGGATAAGGCCATGGGTGGTGATGGGGTGGGTTCTAGTTTGTAAAACAGTCCGCTACTCAATCGCTGCTACAAGCCTGCAATTTATCAGAGAGCTTGGCTTCTATATTCTCTGTGTAGAGAAGACGACTGTAACAACAGATAACCAAAATGAGAATTTCTTCAAATATTTGTTTTGTAGCTTTCTGGTGTGGGGGCGGCGGAGAGAGAAATAATTCAAATCTGAACCGTGAATTTAGAGGGAGACTTCAAAGCTGAACTGTAAATTTAGAGAGTTCAAGGCTGAATGGTGAATTTAGAGAGAGTGTGTTCAAGCTGAGTCATGGATAGAGAGAGAGAGAGAGAGAGAGAGGTGAGAGGGAAACAGGGGAAGTGAAGCGAGAGGCATGAGAGAGTGAATCGAAGCTCAAGCGAAAAGCAAGAGCGATTGGGAATGCTGAAATGTTTCTGCGTAGCGGGACGTACCTGGCAAAATCAATGGTGTGAAATTTTTATTCAAAAAAAATAAAATAGTTAGCCTTTAAATTTGGAAAAGTTCTTGCAATCTTTTTCCTTTTTTTTATAGAAATAAAGTTACATTTATCCTCATTGTCCATTTTATTTTGGTTTATATAAGTGTGAGGCTCTAAACAATCAAGTTAGGGCTAAAAGATGTTGTTTAGATGCCCAACTATTCTCAAATTGATCATCTTGACCCCAAGATGCATAGACATGAAAAAAAATGGATTTCAAGTTTCGAAAATAATACATTATATTTTTTTTATCATTAATTTTCAAGATTTTCAAGTTTTCATAGATTTGCTCGATCTATACTATTTTTGAAGCTTTAAATTTTATAATTAGAGATGAAAACATATTTTAAGGCTATCACAAATATTTTCAATACTGAAACCACATTTCTCGATTGTATTTGAAAGTGTGCTTTACTTTAATTGTTTAGAGCTTCAGCTTTATACAAACCGCTCCCTATCTTTAAAATACGGTCCATATAAAAATGTGTTAAATCTACATCATCCAAATAAAATAAACATTGTAGAGTATGGCAACCATATTTTTACAAATAATATTGCAATCTTATACAGCTTGCATCTTTTAATATTCATATTCTCCATGTTAGAGAATTTTTTATACCTAAAACTTTTCGTCCAAAATCTATCTCAAAAATGGAAAAAAGATATGATAGGCAAAGGCAGCCAATGGTTTGGACCTAGGGGTACCTGGGCAGCCTTAAGGGGGTTGGGGTGGGGGTCATATGTTATTTTGTGTATGTGTGTGTGTTTGGAGGCCGCCCTGGACAGCCCAAAGGGAAGGGGGATTGGGGTGTGGGCATATGTTGTTTTGTGTACGTGGGTTTTGTGAATGTATGTGTATGTATGTGCACGTATGTGTATATGTGAAGTTTCACATTAAATTATTAAAGATTATCCTTTTTTTTCCTTTTGAATCTATATTTGTGAAAGAGAGGTCTCAAAGAACACTTAGAGTATATGGAGAGATAGACCTCACATCAAACACTTGGAGGTCATCTTCTTCCTTTTCTACTTCTTATGTATAAAAAATGAGCATATGGGTGCATGTGTATCTTTGTGTGTGCATGTGTGTGAGAAAGTGAGGTCGTACATTGAACACTTCGAGTCCTTCTTCTTGTCATAAATAAAGAGAGCACATGGATCTCGAGAGAGAGAAGTGCAATATCATAACTTATTTGTTTGGGTGGATTTATAATTTTTTTTAAGAGATGGCACTAGGTGGACACCCACACCGCCTAGGCGCTTGCCTTAGGCATGCCTGCTCATACCCCACCTTGTATGTCAGCCAAGCCGGCAGCCGGTGGCCTGACTTTTTTCCAATGATATTTACATATGAATCATAGAACTCATAAAAACTTTAATCTTTAATAGCTCCTTATTGCGTCCGTATGCCATGACGCTTAGGATTTTGATCGTTGAATTAATAGTGAAATATATTATACTCCCATTGGAGTGTAGTATCCATATACTCTCTCGAGTAAGCGGTCACTAGGACCCATAAATTTTGGGGATATAACCTCTTCAGCTCATAGATTAACCTCCATAACAAAAACTACCTAATTGTACCCTCTATACACTTTAAAAATAATAATTTATCAAGATTGAACCATCCAATTTTTAGATGGTGAGATCTAAGTATAAGAAAACACAAATTTCAAATTGTTTTTTAAAAAATAATCATCTAGTAATTATTTAAATGGTTGCTAAAATTTTAGATTGAAAAAAATCATCCGAAGTAAGTATTCCAATTAAGGTAATAGCATGTGTGCTCTTAGATTAATTAAATGGGAAGATGGGCCCACCTACCATGTGTGAGGTCCATGTAAGATGCCCACCTAATACTTGGAAATAAGCTGCACCTCTATTGTTTTGTGGTGACAAAAACCTTATGATAGCTTGAAAATCTCTTTTTATCCAAATTGATGAATTTGAAATTTTTTAAAATAGTACAAGTCAAGTAGATGTACAAACATTTGAAAATATTGATAATAGATTATCCATATGATTTATTATAAGATGTATTCTTTTTAAGAAAAGTCGACATCGTATACAATCTTTTTCCTTTATTGGACAATGAATTGTAAGATCCGTCTCGACTCTCAGCCTTGCTTCAATAGGTATGGCTGCAGCCCCATTGTCTGATAGATAGTTTCCATTTTGGTGTGGTTAGGGAAGGGGCACTGTCAGACCTTGTTGGAAGATGTCCAAAACTCATATGGTAGTTTGAAAATTTAATTCGACATCCAATTGTAAATTTTATGACTTTAAATTTTTTTGCACATCAAGCATATCTATAAGCGTCATGAAAACTTGAAAATTGATTGTCTAAATAATGTATTATAATACATATTACTTTTGAAAAAGTATACAAAACATACTATTTACTTTTGATGCTAGAAGTTCACAATCATACTTATCCATCAAATTTCAAATCAGGTGATTGTAAGAATGTCATTATCTAGACTTGAATCAAAACGCAATTCTCATACTTCATGATAAATCCAAGCTGTCAAAATTGATATCTAATGACTATCAATAATTGTGACGTCCTTGTAACAAAGATAAAATGGTGTCATAGTGCACAATCCAATCGATTCTATATCATGAAACCTCTTTCTCGATCTCATCAACTGATTAGAGGGTTTTCCATAGAATAACATTTTTCCACTAGATTTATTAGGTACGTTTTGCTTTATAGTAGAATGTTGACACCGACTTTAATTTTTTCCTCTCTTAAGTGGTCAACAATAAAAGAAATTAGGGAAATTATCATAAATATTTTTTAGTTTTTTAGGTATTTAAAAACTGGATTACACTTTCCATATTTTCCACTTATTTTTTGATTGTTGTGTGTGTTTTTTTGTTTTTTCCTCTCTCTCAAAATACAACAAGTTCGAAACTCTAAGTTCCTAATCGGTCTTTTTTTTTTTTTCCTAAATGATATGTCAATTCAAAACTTGAAGTTTCAAATATACGTTTTTGAAAATTAAGGTAGATCATAGGCAGAGTTTCATTTGTTCAAAGCTTGAAGTTTTGAACCTAGGACACATGTATTTAAGGGGTGCGGTTTGTATAGAGCCTAGGCTCTAAATAATCAAATTAGAGCCTACCTTCAAACAGTGTCGAGAAATGTAGTTTCAATATTGAAAATATTTATGATAGCCGTAAAATATAGTGTAGATCGATAGATCTATAAAAACTTGAAAATCTTAAAAATTGATGGTCCAAAAATGCGTTACAAAGTACACTATTTCCAAAACTTGAAATCCATTTTTTTCTCATGTCCATGCATCTTGATGTTGAGATGATGAGGAAATTTAGGCATCAAAACAACCTCTTCTAGTGCAATTTTTGAGGTAGGCTCAAATTTGATTGTTTAGAGCCTCGGCTCTATATAAAACTTTTCCTTTTTTTAAGTGACATATTGTAAACTTGAAGTTCCAAACCACTCAAAAATTATTATTTTTTAAAAATCGATTTGGAACCTTAAGTTTCAAACTCATTTATCAATCGTAAATAAAAAAATAAAAAAATAAAAAAATAAAAAATAAAAAATAAAAAATAAAAAATAAAAAATAAAAAATAAAAAATAAAAAATAAAAAATAAAAAATAAAAAATAAAAAATAAAAAATAAAAAATAAAAAATAAAAAATAAAATAAAATAAAAGAAAAAGCGGTAGATCATAAATTTGAGTTCCAAACTTACAATATTTGAAGGAGAACATAAAATACAAAAAAATGAGACATGGATGAAAAATATGAAACTGAGAAATGTTTTTTAAGAATATTTACTAATTCCCAAAAAACTTGCATTTGCATCACTAAGTAGAATATAAGAATATAGGTAACTTTTAAACATGAGAGTCATTGATGATTTCCCTTTGTTATTTAGAACACAAGTACTTTTAAACAAGGACTTCACCATCTCTAGGGACTTTTAAGTTGAATTTTGATGGAAGTTCACAAGGGAAACTACGTTTGTCAGGTATTGGGTGATGTTCGTGATTGGAATGGGGACATTATCTTTACCTATGCAGGACCAATTGGGGAAGCTACTACAAATAAAGATGAATTGCTTGCTCTTCTCTAGGGTCTAAAAATTATTCAAAGCGGAAATGTTGGTAGTTTTTCTATTATTTAGGGTGATTTGTTGAATGACATCTAATGGTGTAAGAGAGAGTTATGGGTTCCATGGAAGCTAGTTTCTATTTGGTCGCAAATTATTGATCTTGCTGAAGTTTTGACGGTCTCTTTCATCCATGTTTTTAGGAGGCCAATTTTTTAGCAGATTCTTTGGCTAAGTTTGACTCCTCTTTGCCTTCCCTTGTTGTTTCTAACGATGTAATCCCTTTTGGGTAATTTCCATTTAGCAATTAAAAGGTTCATAATATTGGTAAAAAAAAAAAAGTACGTTTAAACAAGGAAGTTCCAAATAGAAGGAAATTTTTTGGTGCAACCACGCCTACATCTGTTACTATGCAGGCCAGAGATCTACACCATCCACCAAAACAAAGTCTCTTTAGTAATACTCCTCCAAAGTAAAAGTAAAAATCAACAATTCATTTTTTAAAAAATCATTTTTAGTTTTTAAAATTTATTTATTTTTACAGATTAATAATCTCCATATTAAATATTATATATTCCCTAAAAAATATGATCAAATTTTATTCTAAAATAAATTATTAAGGGGCCCTCATGTTAACCGCATCCCAAAGAGAATACGCTCTTCATGAGCCCAAATTCCTCCCTCGCTTTATATGAACCCAAGAGAGTCTCTTTGTGGGCCCAAAAGCCCCCTCTCACACCGCACGATCCAAAAATAAGAGGAAAAATATTTCATGCGGTGGGGATCACATTTCTACATTTGTGGTCCCTAAGGTATAAAGCATCCATTTAAGAAATGGATGTAACTAGGTGATCTATCTAAAACAATGGAAACTAACAGTCCAAATGTTTTTTTAGTAGAATTATTTTTAAATTTTTTAAAATTATTTGTTTATTTATTGATATTCATGATCTCCATGTTAGAGATTACATGTCCTTTAAAATTTTATTTTACACTTTATTTTTCCACTTTTGTGTTGTTTTTTTTTTCCTCTCTCTCAAAATACAATCGGTTCCAAACTCCAAGTTCCCAATTCGGTTTTTTTTTTTTTTTTCTTGAATGACATGTCAGTTCAAAACTTGATGTTCCAAATACACATTTTTGAAAATTAAGGTAGATCATAGGTGGAGTTTCATTTGTTCAAAGCTTGAAGTTTTGAACCTAGAACACGTGTATTTTTTGAGTGATATATTTTGAACTTCAAGTTCCAAACCGCTCAAATATTTTTTTTTTTAAATTCGATTTGTAACCTTAACTTTCAACCTCATTTATCAATCGTACAAAAAAAAAAGAAAAAGAAAAAAAAAACAGCGCTAGATCATAAATTTGAGTTCCTAACTTACAGTATTTGAGGGAGAACATATACTACAAAAAATGAGACAAATATAAAATATGAAAATAATAAATGCTTTTTAAGAATATTTACTATTCGCTAGAAAACTTATTAAGTACCAGAAAGCTTACATTTGCATCACTAAGTTGAATATAAGAATATAGGTACCTTTTAAACAGGGAAGTCATCGATGATTTCCCTTTGTTATTTAGAACATAAGTACTTTTCAAAAGGACTCCACCATCTCTAGGGACTTTTAAGTTGAATTTTGATGGAAGTTCACAAGGAAACACAGATTTGTCAAGTATTGGGTGATGTCCATGATTGGAATGGGGACATTATCTTTACCTATCCAGGACTAATTGGAGAAGCTAATGCAAATCAAGCTAGATTGCTTGCTCTTCTCCAAGGTCTAAAAATTATTCAAAGCAGAAATCTTGCCAGTTTTTGTATGATTGAGGGTGATTTGTTGAATATCATCCAATAGTGTAAGAAAGAGTTACGAGTTCCGTGGAAGTTAGTTTCTATTTGGTCAGAAATTATTGATCTTGCTGACGTTTTGACGGTCTCTTTCATCCATGTTTTTAGGGAGGGCAATTCTTTAGTAGATTCTTTGGCTAAGTTTGACGCCTCTTTGTCTTCTCTTGTTATTTCTAACGATGTAATCCCTTTTGGGTAATTTTCATTTAACAATAAAAGGTTCATAATATTCGTAAAAAACAAAGTATACTTTTAAACAAGGAAATCCCAAATAGAAGGAAATTGTTTGGTGTGGCCAAGCCCACATCTATTGCTATGCAGGCCGAAGATCTACACCGTCCACCAAAATAAAGTCTCTTTAGTAATACTCCTGCAAAGAAATAGTGAAAATCAACTGTTCAATTTTTTTCTTAAAAAAAAGTCAATTTTAGTTTTAAAAATTTATTTATTTTTACAAAGTAATAATCTCCATATTAAATATTATATATTTCCTAAAAAGTAAGATCAAATTTTATTTCTAATATAAATTATTAAGGGGGCCCTCATGCTATCCGCATCCCAAAGAGAATGCACTCTTCATAGCCCAAATTCCTCCCTCGCTTTATATAAACCTAAGAGAGTCTCTTCGTGAGCCCAAAAAACCCCCTTCTCACACCGCATGACCCATAAACAAGAGGAAAAATGTTTCATGCAGCGGTGACCATATTTCTACATTTGCGGTCCCCAAGGTATAAAGCATCCATTTAAAAAATGGATGAAAATAGGTGATATGTCTAAAAACAATTGAAGCTAACAATCCAAATGTTCTTTTTATATAATCATTTTTTTAATTTTTAAAATTTATTTATTTATTGATATTCATCATCTCCATGTTAGAGATTACATATCCTTAAAAATTAGGTGTTAATAAAATTAGTATTTTAATTTTTAAAATTTAATTTTTTATTTATATTCATGATCTCCATGTTAGAGATTAAATGTCCTTAAAAAATATATTTTATACTTATTTTTCTGCTTTTGTGTTTTTTCTTTTTTGCCCTTTCTCCCAAAAATACAACTGGTTTGAAACTCCAAGTTCCCAATCATTCTTTGTTTTCTATTTCTCTTTTATCCCGAATGACATGTCAATTCAATACTTGATGTTCCAAATATACTTTTTTAAATTTAAGGTAGATCAGAGGCAGAGTTTCATTTGTTCAAGGCTTGAAGTTTTAAACCTAGGACACATTTATTTTTTGAGTTACATATTGTCGACTTGAAGTTCGAAACCACTCAAGATTAATTTTTTTGTAAGGAAAATGACCTCTAACCCCCTCTTTGAAATTTACGTCCCTATTCCCTTGGGTTCACCAAAATCACTTGTACCCCGTCAAGTTTAAAATTTTGGAACTGTTAGCCCCCTAATTATGTTTTTTTTTGTTCTTTTTACAAATTTGATATTTTTATTTTATAAAATGCCAAACCCTTCCATTAGTCAACTTCCTTTCTTTTTTCACCTGTTGCGTAAAACCAATCTTACCTCCGTAGACCCCACTATATAAATTTAGAAATGAAAAGAAAATGAATTATTAATTTTTAATATTATGACCTATTTTACAATTGCATCAATATCTTTTGAACTTGGAAAATGATTAATCAAGATCTTTATTAGTATTGTTAATGGACTATTATTATTTATTTATTCATTTAATAAAATAAAATATTCAAAATACGTATAAGAGATGAATTATTTAACAATTAATATATTGTTGTTGTTATTATTGTTATCATTTTAATTATTATTAAATATAATTGTTATTATTATTTTCATCATCATCATGATCAATAAAATTTGTGTATCAAGTCACAAAAAAAAAGAAAAAAAGAATGACTAATATATGAGTTTGGCATTTGTGATTAAATTTGTAAAAGAGCAAAGAAAAACATAATTAGAGGGCTAATAGTCCGAAAGTTTTAAACTTGAGGGGTACAAGGGATTTTGGTCATCCCAAGGGGTTGATAGGGATGGAAATTTCGGGGAGGGGGAGAAAAGTTCATTTTCCTTTTTTTTTGAAAGTCCATTTGTAACATTAAGAAGTTTTAAACTCATTTATCAATCATTAAAAAAAAAAAAAAAGAAGAAGAAGAAGAAAGAAGAAGAGCGCTAGATCATAAATTTGAGTTCCAAACTTACAGTATTTAAGGGAGAACATAAAATACATAAAATGAGACATGGATGTAAAATATGAAAATGAGGAATGCATTTTAAGAATACTTACATTTGCATCACTAAGTAGAATAGAAGGATATAGGTAACTTTTAAACAAGGAAGTCATCGATGATTTCTTTTTGTTATTCAGAACACAGTTACTTTTAAACAAGGACTTCTCTAGGGACTTTTACGTTGAATTTTGATGGAAGTTCATAAGGGAAACTAGGTTTGTCAGCTATTGGGTGATGTCCGTGATTGGAATGGGGACATTATCTTCACCTATGCATGACCAATTGGAGAAGCTACTGCAAATAAAGCGGGATTGCGTGCTCTTCTCCAGGGTCTAAAAATTATTCAAAGCATAAATCTGGGCAGTTTTTGTATGACTGAGAGTGATTTGTTGAATATCAACCAATGGTGTAAGAGACAGTTACGGGTTCCGTAGAAGTTAGTTTCTATTCGGTCCCAAATTATTGATCTTGCAAAAGTTTTGACGGTCTCTTTCATCCATGTTTTTAAGGAAGCCAATTCTTTAGTAGATTTTTTGGCAAAGTTTGACTCCTCTTTGTCTTCTCTTGTTATTTCTAACGATATAATCGCTTTTGTGAAATCTTCATTGAGCAATAAAAGGTTCATAATATTAGTAAAAAAAAAAGAAGGTACTTTTAAACAAGGAAGTTCCAAATAGAAACAAAGTTTTTGGTGCGGCCAAGCCCACATCTGTTACTATGCAGGCCAGAGATCTACACCATCCACCAAAACAAAGTCTCTTTCGTAATACTTCTCCAAAGAAAGAGTAAAAATTAACAGTTCAAAATTTTTCTTTAAAAAAAATCATTTTTAGTTTTAAAAATTTATTTATTTATACAAATTTATAATCTTCATATTTAATATTATATTCCCTAAAAAGTAGGACCAAATTTTATTTCTAAAATAAACCCTCATGCTAACCGCATCCTAAAGAGAATGCGCTCTTTATGAGCCCAAATTCCTCCATCGCTTTATGTGAGCCCAAGAGAGTCTTGTCGTGGGCTTAAAAACCCCTCTCACACCGCACGACCCAAAAACAAGAGGAAAAATATTTTCATGCGACAGGGACCGCATTTCTACGTTTATGGTCCCCGAGGTATAAAGCATCCATTTTAAAAATGGATGTAAATAGGTGATCTATCTAAAAACAAATTATTGATATTCATGATCTCCATGTTAGAGATTACGTGTCTTTAAAAATTAGGTCTTAATAGAATTATTATTTAAATTTTTTAAATTTATTTATTTATTCATATTCATGATCTCTATGTTAGAGATTACATGTCTTTAAAAATTATATTTTACACTTATTTTTCCGCTTTTGTGGTTTTTTTTGGTTCTTCTCTCTCAAAATACAACCGATTCGAAACTCCAAGTTCCCAATCGGTTTTTTTTTTTCTGAATGACATGTAAGTTCAATACTTGATGTTCCAAATATACCTTTTTGAAAATTAAGGTAGATCATAGGCAGAGTTTCACTTGTTCAAAGCTTGAAGTTTTGAACCTAGGACACATGTATTTTTTGAGGGGAAAAGTTTATATAGAGTGGAGGCTCTAAACAATCAAATTTGAGCCTACCTCAAAAATTTCACTAGAAGAGGTTCTTTTGACACTCAAATATCTTCAAATTGATTATCTCAACATCAACAAGCATGGACATGAGAAAAAAATGAATTTAAAGTTTTGGAAATAATGTATTTTGCAATGCATATTTGGACCGTCAATTTTCAAGATTTTCAAGTTTTCATATCTATCAATCTATACTATTGTTTAAGCTTTAAACTTTATAAATAAATATGAAAATATATTTTAAGGCTATCACAAAGATTTCCAATATGAAAACCACATTTCTCAACACTATTTGAAGATAGGCTCTAATTTGATTGTTTAGAGCCTAGGCTCTATACAAACCGCACCCTTTTTTGAGTGACATGTTGTGAACTTGAAATTCCAAACCACTCAGGCCTTTTTTTTTTTTTAAAAAAAAAAATTGATTTGTAACCTTAAGAAGTTTCAAACTCATTTATCAATAGTAAAAAAAAAAAAGCGCTAGATCATATATTTTAGTTCCAAACTTATAGTATTAGAGGGAGAATATAAAATACAAAAAATGAGACATGGATGTAAACTATGAAAATGAGAAATGCCTTTTAAAAATATTTACTAATTGGCAAAAAAAAAACTTACATTTGCATCACTAAGTAGAATATAAGAATATAGACAACTTTTAAACAAGGAAGTCATCGATGATTTCCCTTTGTTATTGAGAACAAAAGTACTTTTATACAATGACTCCACCATCTCTAAGGACTTTTAAGTTGCCTTTCAATGAAAGTTCACAAGGGAACTCAGGTCTGTCAAGTATTGGGAGATGTCTGTGATTGGAATGGGGACAATATCTTTACTTATGTAGGACCAATTGGAGAAGCTACTGCAAATGAAACTAGATTGCTTGCTCTTCTCCAGGGTCAAAATTATTGAAAGCAAAAATCAGGGCAGTTTTTGCATGATTGAGGGTGATCTGTATGATTGAGGGTGATCTGTTGAATGTCATCTAATGGTGTAAGAGAGAGTTATGAGTTTTATGGAAGCTAGTTTCTTTTTGGTTGTAAATTATTGATTTTATTAAAGTTTTGACGATATCTTTCATCCATGTTTTTAGGGTTCATAATATTCATAATAAAGAGGTACTTTTAAACAAAGAACTCGCAAATAGAAAGAAATTTTTTGGTGCAACCAAGCCCACTTCTGTTGCTATGCAGGCGGGAGATCTACACCGTCCACCAAAACAAAAGTCTCTATAGTAATAGTCCTCCAAAGAAAAAGTAAAAATCAACACTTCAAATTTTTTTTTTTTAAAAAAGAGAAAAATAACTCTTTATCCCTTATTTTTAACTTCGATATCTCATGAGACCTAAATATTGAAAATATTATTTGTAAGCAAAATATCTTAATCTTTTCTATCTTATAACCCTCTGGATCCTTTTGACCAAAATTTTTGACTCAAATAAATACTAAAATGATACCCAATTCAAACTCCATCACTCTCTCTCTCCACTTCTCAGTGAGTTTACCTGTCAAGGGGTTTAGCTTGTGTTCGAACAAGAGCATACCTTCTTACGTGTGTGACAGAGATAAAGTTTTAGAGAGAGAGATGAAGTTTGGGTTTTAGAGAGAGATAGAGTTTGAGTTTGAATTTTAAGATAAGAAGGAGAGAGATGGAATTTTGAGAGAGAGATGGAGTAATAGAGAGAGAAATAAAGTCATTTCATAAGTTGTTGAGATCAATAATATATGGTCGAGAGGGTTTAGGGGTTTGAAGATAGAAAAGATAAAGTCATATTTTTTATTTTTGATTTGATGGTTTAGGGGTCGGAAGATAGAAAAGATAAAGACATATTTTTTATTTTTGATTTGCCGAGATTAAAAAAAAAAAAAAAAAAAAAGTGGATATTTTCCCTTAAAAAAATAACTTCTAGTTTTCAAACAAAATGGATTTCAAAATTTTCTGCCTCCAAGCAGGACCGAACTACAGACCAGATCTTCAGTTTACAACAATGGTTTAAAAACCGGATCAGTGACCCGGATCGAGCTTTTCAAAAACCGATCCGGATCGGCGAATCGGCGATCCCGATCGGTGAATCGGCGGTCCGGATCGGAATCGGGTGAATCGGTCAGAATAAAGCTTCAAAAAAATCCGAAAAAATTATTAAAATTCATTATAAATATTGTTTTTTAGGAATTCAATAAAAAATGAGGGTACTCCATTAAGAATTTTCATGTTTTTTGATGAATATGCGAATATTGATATGTTCTTTCCCTGCATGAACCGCCATTCAGCATTTAATTTACATCACACAAAAAGATAAACATATAATTATCATGGAATAAGTATATCAACATACATGGACTACAATAAAGCATAAAATTAATAACATACGATCTAAAAATAAAATGATAGCCGACGTTGTTGTTCTTCTTGGTCACGCTGGTGCCATTGATTGAATTCGTTTGACAATTCATTGATTCGATCTAAAAACGAATCATCGATATTAGCGGGCGTCTGACTATTCCCAAATCCCTGAGTGTTAGTGTTTTGTTGTGTTCCCAGTCCAAAATCCCCGAAGCTTGTCCATCCTTCTTGCTCACCTGCACTGTCGTGCTCATCCCTACACTGTTGCTGTTGAGACTCGATATGTGAATAATATGGCTGGGATAGGGTGGCCTCAGAATCATCATCTCTCTCATTTTCTCTTAGACCCCCTTCCCACTCTCCCTCATTAGGTGCAATAA
>NW_006499809.1:0-33101 GCF_000471905.2 Amborella trichopoda
GGTGGGCGGGGTGTCCAGGCCACCCAGCGCCTAGGCGGGTGCCCAGTACTAGAAAGAACCCCTAAAATCTAGAGAAATCACATGGAAATCACACAAATCTAGATTTTTTTGTTTTTTTTGTTTTTGTTTTGAGGGTTTTCTCTCTTTTAAATGAGAGTTTAGGTTTGAAATGAATCTAAAACCCACAATTTTTCCCTCTTATTTTTCTTAAAGAACCCAAAATAGGCATTTTTGCTCCTTGGCAGGCACAGTTCGCCCATTTGGCTAGGCACCCAGGGCCGCTGGGCTTTTCCATTCTTAATTTTTTTATAAATAAATTTGACCTGAAATGTGGTGAGTGCAACTAACCTAGATGTTCCACTATAAATATAAACTATTATGCTAAAAAAATGACTAAAATGCCCCGCCAATGTTGGCCTTTGGACGGCTCAGTTTAGGCTGTCGAGCTCACAACTATTCCATAGGATGGACGACTGAGATTCTTTATCCAGACAAAGATGTACATGCTTGTATATATAGATGGTGGCAGGGTGGGGGATAATTTCTACGAGCAATTGGCTTATAGCTACAGTAGAAGCAACACACAGCTAGAGGGATTTGTTTGGGCTGAAATTTTGTACATCGTTAATTCATAAACTAAGTAATTTAAAAAAAAGAGAAACATATTTTTAAGTTCTTGATGGCTTGGATCCCACTGTCCACTAAATGGATGGCCTATATTCTCCGAAAATGGTGAACTCAATTAACCCCCTTATAGGGACTTTTGTTTTTATCTTCCAGATGAGATTTATTACATGAGCTAAATTTGACCTCTACTTTCCAAATTGGCTTACATTATGGTATAAGCCCTGTTGGCTTATATAATTTTTCACCATACATGGAGAGTACTTGCATACTTCCCATCTGCTAATTTTTATAGCGTTTCCTCGCTATCCAAAACTTATAAAAAACCCTATGTAGGAGGATTTGTTTAATCCAAGTTAGTTCATGACCGCATTTGTGCTTGATCAAGCTTGTGAAATGCTTTTGGAAAAGTAACCATAGAAAATGTCTTTTGTGAGGAGAGACAACTTAAGGGAAAAAAATGATTTTTTAGATGTCATATTCGTCACCAGTGGAACAACTCTAAGGGAAAAAAATAAGTTTTAAGTTCTCAAAGGCCTAGCTCTAAAATGGAGGAGTTACATTTCCATGATTTTTCTACTTAGAAATTCTATTTTATACGTTTTTCAATTTGAATTTTATTTCGAGATTGTTTTCCTAAGTTTAAGAGAGTGCGTGTGCAAAATTTAAGGTAACAAAAGGGGAAAATATCCTATTATCTCCTATTTTTAACTTCTATATCTTATTAGACCCAAGAATTGAAAATACTACTTGTAAGCAAAAGGACTCCATCTTTTTTATCTTCCAATCCCCTAAATCCTTTTGACCATGTATTATTGACCTCAACAACTTATGAAATGACTCTTATTTCTCTCTCACATCATCGTCTCTCTCTAAAACCCAAACTCCATCTCTCTCTCACATCATCGTCTCTCTTTCTCTCTCTAAACTCCATCTCTCTCCCTAGAACTCAAGCTCCATGTCTCCATCTCTCTCTCTCTAAAACTCCATCTCTCTCTCACACATAAGAAGGTGTGCTCGTGTTCGAGCTCAAGCTAAATCCCTTAGCTGTTAAACTCACCGAGAAGCAAAGAGAGAGAGATGGAGCTTTAGAGAGAGATGAAGTTTGAATAGGGTGTCATTCTAGTGTTTGTTTGGGTCAAAAATTTATGATCAAAGGGGTCAAGGGGGTTGTAAGATAGAAAAGATGGAAAACTTTTGCGTACAAGTAATATTTTCAATCCTTGGGTCTCATGAGATATGGAAGCTAAAACTAGGAGATAAGGAGATATTTTCTCTAAAAA
Source organism: Amborella trichopoda (assembly GCF_000471905.2). Next base: position 1,908 of record NW_006499809.1, read on the forward strand.
AAATCCATGTGGATAGGTTTTAGGTGTTTTTGGGCCATGAGCAACTGCTGTAGAAATTAGCTCATGGGAGTTGTATTATTTTCTCTCTCCTCCCTCTCTCCAATATGGCATGTGTTCTCTAATATGCACGTGCGCGTGTGTGTGTGACGTGCCCGAGTGTGTGTGGGCTACACTAGGTTACACGTTACTTGGGAACTTTTGACCACAAAATGCTCCAATAAATTTAAATTTACATTATCAATACTTAGTTTGAAATTTTGAAACGAAGGCATATTTCTAATTATAATAGCTTCTAAAATTCTAACTTGATTCAACAAGTCAAAGTATTTTTTTTTTTTTTTGGGTAGTTCAGTTGGGATGGGGTCCCCTACCTATGGTAGGAATGGAACTCAAGACGTCATGTTGTGGCGCTCTGTCACTGTGACCATCAAGTCTTGAGCCCATTCCTGATTTTTTTTTTCATATTTGAAATTGCCTTAGGAGGGGTTTTGAAATGACAAAAATACCCTTCAAGCACATGAGCTATTTATAATCAATAGTTATTTTTGAACATATAAGAGCATTTTATGGTCAAAGATTTGAGTAAAAAATTTTAAGTTCACTGTAGTGCTAGTCGAGGTCATGGTGCGTGAACCTCCTCGACTCCACCAACAACCAAGAAAATATCCTATAGGTTATGCAGAGACTTGGACTACCTTGTGGAACATAGCTACATCTCCTGGCAGTCCGGTTCTTAATCTTTCAAACCCATTAAAGGGGCGCTACCCAGATCTTGGATTGACCTACTGAATGTGGCGGGCAAGGCTGGTGCGGTCATGGTTTGTGGAGGCTTCCTCACCGCCATGTGTGTTAGTTGCACGGTGTGCTAGACGATGCCTTTGGTGCGCTGTGCACCTCAGTTGACATCGACATCAGCTAAGTTCAAAATTCCAATTGAGGCACTAGTGAATTTCTTCCATATTAATGCAGCACAGGTGTGTTACACAGAAACCCACTTGCATAGCAAAAAAAGAAAGAAGAAAATTCAAATTAAGGCGGCTCAATTATTGGTGGGCTAGAGGGCATACAGAAGCTGGCCACCAGTTGGAACCACATAGGTCATGCTCGGAGGACGGATGGTAGGTGGCCTGTGTATTTGAACTTCGAATAATGTAACCATCACATAATGTAACCAACTCAAGGTCTATATAAGCGCCACACCCAAACCCTTGAGGGGTATCTGGTGCAATATACTTGTGACTATACAGAGCAAGAAAATTGGACCATGGCCCTTGACCCTCTTTTGCCACTTTGTCACCTAGGTAGTTTTTCTGTTGTCCAACCATGTGGCCTTGGTTCCTAAGTCTCACTATTTAGGGGTCAAGTTCTGCTTGACAAACATGAGTCAACGTACACGATGGGTACAGAGGCCATGGCCCAATTTTATTTCCCTGTACACTTACAAATATACTGGGTGGCACCATTTGAAATTTGAATACAAAGGGCTACATGGCGACCAACCTATATGCCGGGCCTACCTGTTGCCACCTGGGAGCAAGCCCATGACTGGGCCTGCTAGAGTAGTAGCTGCTACAAGCCATCCATGATCTCTGATGAATTCATGATTGAGCCACCTTTATTTGAATTTGAACCTGCCGCTTGCCACCAACTGTTTGCCTAGCTTCAAGTGCACTCATTGTGCTATCCAGACTATTTCACCTTCCATCGGTACTTACGTGTGGTTGTGAGGCCTGAGCCTCCACACGCCATGCCCCGCACTAGTGTTGTTCCCCGCGATTGGTTGGTTGGCCCAAAGTTTTTGTTCCTCCCCTCATAATTTTTTGTTGGCTTAAAAAACCTGAATGCTAAGTGTGATAGTTGAAATCCTCCAAGTGGCACAAATTTGTATAAGGGAGCTTCATTTCTTCTTTTTTGTCATGTTAAGGGAGCTTCATTTCTTCATGCATTGAGCCCTTGACCGGTGCACATGTAACAACTTGGCAGTTTGATAAGCCTCGCCCACACGCCCTTGTTGGGGGCTTGGCCAAGAACTGGCAAACTAGATCCTCGTACTTCCAAGGTTCGCATCCCTCTCCATGAGAAGTTTAGATATTCAAATTGAGGCGGCTTAATTCTTAGTGGGTTAGAGAGCATGCAACTTGAAATGACTATGCACATAGGCTGGCTGCCAGATGGATCTGGGCAGGCCATGCATGATGGCTGCAAGGTGGCCCCTGTATTTGAATATCAGATAGTGTAACTGATTCAGGGTCTTCACAAATTCCAGGCCCAGGCCATTGAGGGGCCTTCAGTTTAAGTACAATTCTAAATCTATAGAGTAATAAAATTGGGCCACAAACCTTGACCCTCTTGTGCCCCTTTGTGTGTGTGAGGCTCAACTTAACCCCCAAGCAGCCAGCGTTAGGAGCCAAGGTTGCACAGTTAGGCCATAAAAAGACTAGCCCTATGACACCTCAACAGTGCAATGGTTGGTGCTGCGATTACTTGGAACAATGATGGACTACTACCATGATCTATCTCGTGCCATTGACCTTGGGCAGTCCATTGAGGAAGTTCATAGATAGGCTAATCCGAGGACCTTCAAGGATTGGGAGGGGCTTGGGTTGCCTGGATGGCCTTTGCTTGTTGGCCTTGTCCTGCTGAAACTTCAGACAAGTTTAATGTAATGCTCCATGACCTACTCCATTTGCAGCCAATAATAGTTCTTAACCAGGAGAGCATATCTCAGCCTAGGTTGCCTGAATTGAATGGAAACCGTCCACAATGTCTCCTGACCCATTGTTAGTAATTAACTACCCCTACGATGGAGCATAGCTCGTGGATGCCTTTGGGCTGCAGCCACTCTAGAATGTCCCAGACCTTCCTGGTCATTCATCTCGATTACTCCCTTGCCCACTTGATACTAGAATAACATAATCTCCTTCTGAGCAAAGATATATATTTCCATCTTTATATATGGCCATTTGGCCCTTAGCCTATCTAGCACTAGCCTTAGATGCCGAACATGGTCATCTAAGGTCACCATAATATTGTCCAAGTACACCACCTAAAGGACATCTATGTACTCATCAAAAATATCATTCATCAAGTGACAAAAGGCTGTCGGCGCATTGGTTTAGCCTAGAAGGCATTATAAGAAAAACGAGCCATACCGGGTGACACATCCAGTCTTTTCTTAATCAACCTCTATCATGTGGACTTGTCAATGCTTGAAGCGTAAGTCCAAGCATTTTGAAATATCGGACGCATTGCTCCTGAGGCGGTCGAGGCTGTTCCCCAAACTGAATTGGCCTAGGCCATGTTGAAAGGTGACCCATCAGCACCTAGTTGGTCTAGGCACCTGCCTTCGCCTTGGTGCCTAGGCAAGTGCCTCTAATATAATACTTTTATTAATATGATATAATATTGTACTATTATTAGTAACAAATATAGTAGTATATTAAAAGTTCTGTACCATTGTGCAACATTTAATAATATACTATTAGTACCATATTAAAAGTTCTGTACCATTGTGCAACAGTTAATAATATACTCTTAGTCCCATAGTAAAATATATTACTATATTATAAACAATAGTATAAATATATTATGATATTAATATACTAATAATATCATGTCAATGTAACATTCGTAGTTCAAGTATTTATTAAATTACCATCCATTATGCACTTTGCAATACCATATTTGTATCATAGTACAAATATATTAATTTATCATTGATACATGTGTCAATACTGTTACTACATGTCAATGATGTTTCTTCAAAAAATAATATATTATTGGTATTATAGTACAAATATATTGATATATTATTGACTATCAATACGGAAGTACAAAGTTATTAATATAATACTAGATAATAGTATTAATTGCAGTACAAATGTGTTGGGATATTACTTTCTCAAAAAAAATGTGTTGAGATATTGATATATTATTTATTGATACATGTGTTAATGCGCCAATGTCAATACATTACTAATACATGTGTCAATGATGTTTCTTTAAAAAATTTAATATATTATTGGTTTTATACGTACAAATTCTATTAATATATTATCTATCAATACTAAAGTATAAAATTATTAAATATATAACGGGAAAGTATATAATGAGACCATTTACCTTTAGTACAAGAGGGTCACCATTGATTTTGAGCATTGGATGTGAAATTGGATGGCCGTATTTATTCCATTGACCAAGCTCAAACTTCAAAAGAAATTTTCTTGAACTTTGTGACAACTAAGCTATCAAATTTCACTTCGAATAGCTATAAATAATTCTTACCTCCCTGTATCAAAGATAAATGGTCTCATTGTATAATATCACTATTAACTATAGTACAAATGTATTAAGGTATTAATATATTGACAATATACTTGACAATTTTAAATTAATCAGATATTTATATATATAAATATATCAACATACTCATAAGCGAGGAAATATTTAAGATTGTGTCCATTTGCAAGTATTCCAACTCAAAACTATGTGCTTTTTACTTTTTTTTTTCTTTTGTGTATTTTGGAATTAAATTAAAAGATATGGGTAAAGTGTTAAATTCTTATTCTCATAAGGGTTATTTGTTAAATTTTCCTAGACATTTATACATATCTCAACACACACGCACACACACATATAATCATTGTCCGAGTTTTTATCCCAACTATTGGAATCTGCTACACGAATCCTGGTCCTCCATTTTACCTAACATAGGTTCATGATTCATGAAAGATGTGGCAAAGTTTTATGTAGGCTGCCCTACCTAACACAAGCCCCCTCCTTTATCTAGGTTCGGGACCGGCCAAGGTAGGGTTTGTTATATATACAATGGGAAGGAGTGTTTTAAGTCCTACATTAGATGGGTGACCTGCCATCCAGAATTCTGGTCCAGATATGTGAATTGCCGCTCTGGATCTGCAAATTGGTGTTTCAGATCACCGTTTGTGTGTGTATATATATTTAGCTGGGTGATTTTATGCGACTGTTTCATCGTAATATAATTAAACCCCTCATTTAAAAAAACTATGTTGGAGGTATTTATGTGATCCTAAATTTTGTATACGTCTCGTCATCCTTGAGATCAATCTCCAAAAGAAAAAAATTGAATTTGCGCTCTAGAAAAGGTTCATATGACTCACGTTCCAACAATGAATGCCTGTTGTCCTTTTGGTGGGATTTAGAACTAGGCCTGTTGAATAACTCAAAATTACACACACATGCATACATATTTAGTGGGGTGATTTTATACGATAGTTTCATAGTAATATAATTAGACCCCTTATTTAAAAAAACTATGTGGGGGTATTTGTGTGATCCTAAATTTTGCATACATCTCGTCATCCCTGAGATCGATCTCAAAAAAAAAAAAAGAAAAAAGAATTTGCACTCGAGAAAAGGTTTAGATGACTCTCGTGCCAACAATGAATGTTTGTTGTCCTTTTGGTGGGATATAGATCTGCGCCTGTTGAATAACTCAGAATCAATTTTTTATCTTTTGATATTGTTTCATCTGATTATGCAAAAGCCATTTACAAAAGTTGGTGTTAAAGAATCCCCCTAAGACTCAGATCAAACTTTCCGATCAAATGGATGTCCTTCGTTCAATTGTGTTAACAACAAACTTTCCTGTTTATAGTGTGCTTTTGAGAACTTTAGTTTCTGATATTGATCTTTGGGATGAAGAGGGTGAGTTTTGTAGAATTTGTGTCATACAACTGCCTCTAACATGGTTTTTGAAAGTGTCGTTTCATTATATTACTATAGAACCGTTGCATATCTATAACAATCACGCTAATGTTTAGATCTAACAGAACCCATGAAATGGGTTCTTCATTGTGCTAAAATAGTTCACTTTTTACAGTATGCTTTCAAAATTTTATTTTTTGACATTGATTTTTGGGATGAAGAGAGTGGGCTTATGCTAAATTTGGGGTCATAAAAATGTGCCTAACATGGTTTTTGAAGCAGCTGTTTTGTTATATTACTGTAGAATAATTCCACACGCGCACATAAAAGGGAGGGATTTCATGCTATTGTTTCATGGTAGTAATGAAACCAGACCTTTGAAAACTATGTTAAGGCCATTTATTTGACCCTAAATTTTAAATATACACTCATTTCATTCCCAATGAACAATTTAAACCACGATCTAGCTTTTATTTTTATTATAGCATTACAAAATGATTATCATGTTTTATGTTTCCTTTTCTTTTTTCAACTTTTTTCCCCAAGATATTGTAGAAAGCCAAAAGTTGAATATTCCAAAAAGTCTCTTCTCTGAGATTTCATGTTTTGGGAGCCGAATCTGTCACACTATGGGCTTTGATTTGGGGTTGTAGGAAATACTTTGAATATACTAACATGATTATGAGGGATTCGGATTAAGAGAGCGCGAGGAATGACAGTGTCTTCTTTACTGGTTTTGTAGATCAACCATTGTCCATTCAAACACCATTCCTCCAAAGGAACAACCGCAAGTCCCTGTGGCGTCATTGTCGAGTGAAGGGCGTCCCCATGTGCATGATGGAGCATGTAATAATAACCCCAGCTCTAGAGATGCAGAGAGGATGATCTCCACTGGCATCGTACCCCCTAGGACTTCACAGGCTTCCCAAAGGATTTCACATGGTATGCTTGAGACAACCGATGCCCCTGTAAACATTTTAACATTTATTTAGCAGGGTAGTGTTGTTGAAAAACATTTGGCACTTATCATGGATTCAATTGTGTGTCTCTCTCTACTCCCACCCCCCTCCCCTCACCTCTATCTCCCTCTTTCCGGGGTTATGCTAAAGAGACATCCTACTCTATTCATTAAGGCCATTTTAGTGAGTATGAATACAGTTCAATAATCTGAACTGATGGAATAACTCTCTCTCTCTCTCCAGGAGCTGGTGTTGCAAAACCAGGCAAAGTTGTTTATGAGAATGGGAGTACCACGAAAGATGCTTACGATCCACGAAGGTTCATTATTAGGAGTGCCGTTCTTCCTCCTCAAAATACACTTAATCCTGCCTTTTCTGGCTACTCACGCCAGCTAGTGCCCAAGTCCCAAAGGGAAGAAGAGGTGAGGACCTCCAACTCATCTCAACAGCAACAACCGCGACAACACCAGCACCACATGTCCAACCATAAAGGCCCAGTTTCAGGTGATGTAACCATCGACATCAGTACTTCTAACCCCTTCTGTTTCTCGAGACTGACCAGCAATGGCAAGGCAGCAGACGCCGGTGAAGACGCAACTGCAATTTTGCAGGCCAAATCGCAGTTCAATGGGATGGCAGCTGCAGCTGCTGCTGCGGCTTCTAGGCAAGTTGGCGCTGTTCAGTATGGTATGTCAAGGATGTATTAAGTGAAGCCATCATCATCACTGTTTTCTTCCATGTTGTAATATTGGGAAATTGTTGTATTAGGCGTTAAGACTTTTTATGCCATCCGTCCCCACGAAAAGGTAGAGGAAAGGAAAGGAAAGGAAATGAAAACATAGGAAAAAAGGTCTATTTGTGATGGATGAATTTGTCCATTAGTTGTTTCCTTCTAGTCTTTGGTGTTTAAATTATGACGTGTCCTCTGGCTGGTTTGTAAGGGGGAGGAGGTACAGAATTCAAAGGAAAATTTGAAGGAAAAGGATTTGTTTGGCTCAAGCTGAAGCCCTAGTGAAATTGGAATTTAATTTACTTTTGGAATGTTTTGTTGCTGTTAGTTTAGCAGCTAATCTGCATATGTACGCCCTTACGATCACCTTTTGTTTGTTTACCATGGATGACTAATGATGGTGACTTCTGAGTAACAGAATATAAGCAAGAATATAAGCAGTGGTGCTGGATTTTGTGGACTAGTATTTGGAGTGGAGTTCATCATCATCATAGCCATTTCCCAATTAATTGTTGAATTTTGTGGATTAGTATTTGGAATGGTGTTAAATCTTGTAAATGTGAGAAGGTCGTGGCAGGAAATATTTTGGAATCTCCCCCAACATTCAGGTATTTTGCCCATTTCCTTGCTTGTGGATATATGTTTGTGTGTTCTCACCATTAGTTGACGTCCTTGAAAAAGGCGGCGCAAGGTAAGTTTATATAGAGTATAATTTAGGGCTCACGCCTTAGCCTGAAGCTTGGTTCTTTTAGATGCCTCAGGTGGGTGTTGGCAGCATGTTGAACTGAGCAGAAGAATGTAATGGGAGGTAGCTGAACAAGAGAGATAAGAAAGAGGTGACAAATGACGTAAATTCGTTATTTCCACCATAACAACTCAGTAAAATTAGTTCTTTGTTGCATAAAGGCAGTCCACATTGGTAATCTTAGACATCCATACATTTGCACAAACGAAAAATAGTACGTCGACGATGGCCATCCAAGGAACAGAGGACTGCTCATCCCCAGCAAGTGTCAACTCCTTTGATACTAACATCTGTCGACGATGGCCATCCAAGGAACAGAGGACTGCTCATCCCCAGCAAGTGTCAACTCCTTTGATACTAACATCTGTGTTTTGTAAGCAAAGCCGTCACTTGTCGCATTGCCTTGGTCTTTTGTGTTACGGCTCTTTGGCCAAATTTGAGTACTGCTGGCCTCGGTGGATCGACTTCTTGTTTTTTCAGTCCACGGCAGCCAAATTCGGTTCTGTTGTGGCGCTTGATGCTGCTCGGTGGTTGAACAAGAAGAGAGAGTAGACAAGAAGAGAGAGTAGAGCACTCTCGTGGTCAAGAAAGGAGTTGTAGGGCTATGCTATGTCTGACTTCCACTCTCGCTTCTTCTTGGGGCAATCCAGGACCCACAGGGATGGATGGTTGGTCTTGCGAGGGAGCATGGAGGGAGGACAACTCTCAACTTCTCCAGTCCTCACTTGAAATGAAGTTGAAGGCCATTCACTATTATATACCGTATTAGAATTTTAGATGAGAATTGGCCGCAGCTCCCAATTGAGTTTATACAAACCTCTAAATTTTTCCATAAATATAATTTTGGAATTACATTTTTTTAAGATGGCTTAAGAATCCATTTTCATCCCTTATAAAACTTTAAACTCCAAAATTAGTTCAAATCAGGTAGTTCTACAAACTTTTCACGGGCAGTTTTGGTCTTTCACCGTGGTGAAATAGCATGACGCTGTGAAACGCTTTCACAAGCTAGGCTTGGTTTTTCTACATTATATATATTAGGGATTGTATACAAGAACATTTATCTTTGGTACAAGAATGTCACAATTATTTACAACCATCTGATGTAAAATTTGACAGCTTGAGTTGGAGAAAATTTCTGTTGAGCTTTAAGTTTAGCCAGTGAAATAAATGCAGCCACCCAATTTCACATCCAATGGTCAAGATTAATTGTGACCACTTTGTTTCAAAGATAAATGGCATCATTATATACTTTCCCTGTATATTATATCATTTTTTTGCCTTAATTGTACATATACAATTTAATATTTTTATATATGCTCGATCTTATGATCTACTGTCCCTCTTTTTTCTGTTATTTTTTTTCACCGTTTTTTTGCTTTTTTCCCTCTCTCTTTTTTCTCACTATTCTTCTCCCATTCTTTTTCTTATTCTCTCTCTCTGTAACCCTCCCCTAGCTTCATTCTCTCCTTCCATGTTTTCTTTCTTGCTCTCTTTTTTGTACTCTATTAAATCTTTTTGGTCTCTACCTGTTGTGCTTATCAATTATCTCCCTCCTCCTTTTCTTCTCTCGTCCTATTTAGATCTTAGGTTTTATTTATTTATTTTATTTTATTATTATTATTATTATTATTTTTTAATTTTTTAAATTTTTTAAATTTTTTATTTTTTAATTTTTTTATTTTTATTTTTACCTTTACTATGCCCTTTTTAGCTCTTCCATTCCGGTCTCCCTAGCTCGGTTATCTCCTTCTCTTTCTTCTAGAGAGGCAATAGATTGTGCTTGTATTTTTTTTTTTTAGGGGGTGGGGGGGGGGGGGGAAAGCGTTCACCTCTTCCACTCCCCACCCTCTTCTTTTCCACCTCTACCACTTTTCCCATTCCCTCATCTCTCTTCTCCCCACCTTTGGTTAATACATAAGACGAGATTCTCCCCTTCTTCTTAGGATCAATATTTTGTCATGGTTTTCTATAGGGCCTTTGGGTCCCCTTTGGAGTATGGAGAATCCTGTATCGAATTTGGTTAGCGACTAAGATAGGGTAAGGCTAATCAGGTCGCCTTAAAGAGTTTTGTCGTGGTCTTTCATATTCCCTTTTGCAGGTTTGAAATTCCTATGTGCAGCATGATATAAATGCTTTGGGGAGTAGCTAGAGTTGGTGTCCTCCCCATTTTCTTTGCTCTGGCCTTTCTGTATTTTTCTCGGTCTTTTGATAATCTCTCATGTTTTCTCATTCTCAACTGCTTCTTCATCAACCTATCTTTTTTCCCTCTTTTTAGTCATTGGCTGTGTGTTGCTGCACCATCCTGTTGGATTCCCCCAAAATGTGATACTGAATTAACCAATTAAGATGTTTAAAGAAATAAGACTCCAAATGAACAACCAGATGACAACACACTCGGGGCCAAATTCGTCCATGCATTTCATATAATAGAAATACGGTTTTATATATATTACTGGGAGTAGACAAGTTCTAGATATTTAATCCTCTGTTACAATTTATATTAGCTTAAACTAGACCAAATACCCTTGATTCGGGCCTTGAAACCTAGACATTCGATTCTAAGAAAGAACATTTACATTCATACATAAATGAAAATAATACCATGGGCAAATGGGCCTGTATACCTGAACTTAAACACATGGGTACTGTCATATGATCTACTCCTCTTCAAGATCGGGCTTCTCTCTTTATTAGACACGATTGAAAAAATAGTCATATACGGGAATGCTTCTTAGCGTGCTGCAAGTACAATCACACTCTATCTCTAATGCACTAATTTTAATCCAGCCAAAATCGAACCCCTCTCTGATTGAGAGACAAGGTTTATATAGGCATTTGCTAATTGATAACAATGATATCATCATTATCTATCTGTCAATCTACGTCTTTATCTTCACTCACTGGTCTTCCAAATGATAATCATGCAATTTGAATGGATTTGAATTCACACACATGTGTCTTCTGATGATAATCACACATCATAGTCAATGCTATTTAATTTTGAACTCCCAGCCTCCAATTCCAGCAAGGACTTCGCATGAGAAAAATAATGATTCTATTACTTCTTATGGAACGTCGGTTAGGATTTTGTAGCACAATCTTAACATGTCTTCGTATTTCTTCAACCACTTTCTGCTGATGAATCCTTTGATTATGAAACTTGGAGAGATGAAAGAGGACTCGAAGATGAACACAATGGTGCAAATCTCACCTTAAATAGATCCTAGATGAGAGAGATCTAGTCCGTTCAACTTAATCTATTTTTGTTGAAAATTGTGTCAGCAAGACTAGTATAGTGCGGGTGCAACTGCTTCCTCATCAATGATTATCACGCTACCACACCTTTTAAGTGTAATAAATCATCGAGTCAGGAATCCAATGGTTCTAGTCTCATGAGAAAATTCCTTTTATATAGAGAGAAATCTCAATTTTGGTGACAAGGCGTCATCCTGGCTTTGATAGACGGTGTAGAGCCTTAAAGCTCTTAACAACCACTGGATACAGATGATGGGTTAAGTAATCTCTGATTGATATGAAAATTTAGGGGATGAATATCATTCCTCAAATATGAATTCCTATAAGTCTCAGCTTAATCCAAAATATAAAGTTTTAGGGTTTCAGACAAGGCATATCTTAACTGACAATGTATATGGACGCTGGGTTTAAGTCAATTCTGAATATGGATTGACGATGGATTAAAAGAATCATATTGTGTCTCATCAAGACTTCGCCAATATCATTTGGAGAGGCATTTATGAGCTATAAGAGTATATGTATCCCAGAGTTTCATCTTAAATTGAAACATCTTCATGATTTCTTATCATCGATCGTTAGTCACGATGCAAATGTGTGACCGACGATGGATTGGGAAGCATATCATTTTTCCTTATCAAATTCCTCCACCTATTACATGGAGAGGCATATAGGGGCCCTAGGAGTGTGTGTATCTTAGAATTCATCTCATACTGAGATTGGTTTGATATCTTCTATCATCATGCGTTAGTCGACCAATGTCTGATTGGTATCATATTAAATATCTTCAATATCTTGTGAAGAGGCATTTAGGAGCACATGTATCCTAGAATCTGTACTATATTGAGATGGTTTGACTCCCTTTGCTATTATCAGTCGTAAGTCGAAACATATGGGGGCTGACCGATGACTCAAGACTATGAAGGCATATTGGGGCCTTCATATCATATCTACTCATATCTTCATATTATATCAGAGCCATATCATACCTTCATATCGTATCAGGAGCATATCTTGGGAGGTATCCTCAAGTACCCAGCTTATATCTTATCCATTGTTTGTTAAGACAATTATCCAATGTCCGTCAAGGACTTTGCCTTATAATGATATCTTTAACATTCCAACCATCGGTTTAGAACGAGCTAGTCTCATATGGATACTAAAAACATATTCAACAACCAAGGAATATCTTCAAGGTTCTAAGCATATTAAGCTCATGTATCTTATATGTTGTCTATTATGATATTTGTCTGATGTCCGTTAAGACCCTTGTCTCATAAATCAATCTTTCAACCTTATCTAGCATCTGTCAGAATGTACTTAATTTCATATGTGATTAAAAATACATCTAACAAAACCACCCAGGGCGTTGCATATATGGGAGAATCCCAAAAGGCGTGTAATGTCCAATGATTTTTGGGTGAGTTTATTGACATCGCATATCATCTTCATTATGGCCATACTTGCAGGCCTGAACCACTAAGTTGCCACTTCTCAATGCACAATCATCATTATCCTTTATTCTAGAGAGATCATCTCTTTGGATTTTATGCAAGAGTTTATAAATTTCAGTGGATCATGAGAACTCAACATCAATGAGAACCCTATTCATATCGCACCATGAGTTATGCAAACCCAAACTTCTCTCGTCGGTTTTCCACTTCCTCAAACCCAAACCTTACTGCCGCTATTAAGGGTAGTAGCGATCATATTATAGACATCCCTCTGGCAATTATAGAGGGAGAGAGTAGCCAAAAGTAACTCACAACCTTTCGGATTGTGCGCATAGCCTCTTCCTCTTCGGGCGAAGATGAGGAGGGGGCCCCGAGGGGTACTAGAGGTTGGGCTTAGGAAGATCCTCAGTCTGTAGAAATGCCTGCCTTCAAGAACTGGTGACGAGGCTTCACTGTGAGGTGGAGCACCATCGGAATATGTCGGACTTCTACCTAGGAGAGGCGGAGCATGCAAAAGAAACCCTCCCCTTTGTTAAGAGGAAGATGGTCAGGATCGCCAAGTTGATCTTCTTTAGGGAGTGATACCATGAGTTTCACAGTCAAAAGGTGCTATTTTTTCCCCCTCTTTGTTTTTTCAAACAATACTGTAAGGGCTTTGTCCCACATAATCATTAATAAAGCTCCATATTTCATCCATTTTGAATCTTATTATTTTCAATTTGATTTGCATTCGCATCCCACTGTTTAACATCTCTAGATATGTGTTTTACACCTTATACGACGTCAGTTAGAGTTATCCAATTCTCCATTCATTACAAGCAGGTGATAAGTCTTTTTTTTTTTAAATTTAAAATTTTCATCCTCTTCTTTTCAAATAATCCCAAATGGTACTCAGGACACGCTATTAAGGGCATGGACACTCCAAAAATGAGACGCTTAAATTGATTAAAATGTTTAAACAAACATTAGACTCCAAACAAAGATCAGAGAACATCACATTTTGAGCCAAATTCTCCCGTGCATTCTATATCATAGAAAACATGTTCTTATATTTATATACTGGGCACATAACAATTCTAGAGGTTTAATCCTCTGTTACAATTTACATCGGCTGAAAAAAAGGAAAAAATCCGAATATCTTGATTATGGCTTAGAGTCCTCTACATTCGTCTCTAAGGAAGAAAAATATATAGACAAGTCAAAAGAGAAGATAACATCAAATGGCATATCGGCCCCTGTACTTGTGGTTGTACGCATGGATATTACTGTCAAGTTTGGTCTTTCATGAAGAACGAGTCTCAAGTGGTTCGCAAAAGGCGATCTTCTTTCTCTCTGTATGTCAATCACTCTATAGAATAATTATCTCTCTATTTGTTTTCTAGATATGTCACTCACTCTTTCACTCTTGACCTTCATAGAAGTAAACTCCTTTAAAGAGTGCAAGCCACAAAATGCATGTCTCTCAAAATGTGCGAACCCCTCTTCAATATAGAGATCCCCTTTTTTTCCTTTTATTTTGTATTGACAAATCATGATCCTTAGAGGATAATCATGTGTCTTCTATCTTTTAATCCTTACCCTTTATGTTTATCTCGAACTTATCTTTTTCTTCAAATCACTGGACTGCAAGGTATACATCCTTATCTTCACACACCTTATGCTGCAAGGTATACATCATCATGCTGGTTGATGATGATCTTGCCATTTCATTTGTTCACGCAGGTATCTCTTGATGATAACCACCCTTCTCAACTGATACTTATCCTTAAAGCTTTCGAACTTCGAATAGTTGGATCTCTGATTCAACCATTATTTCACAAAAGAAAAATCAGGAACTTGTTATCTTATCCACTATCACCAGGCGGTTCATTTTTGCAAGACTAGCGGATTGCGGATACCGCCGCTATCAATATACGAGTAAAGCAATACTGCACCTGTTAAGGTTGATAGAGCATTGAGTCAAGAATCCAATGGTCCTAGTTTTATGAGAAAACTCCTTGTATCGAGAAATAAATCCCCTTTTTTGTGACCGAGTATTGTCCTAGTTGTAACACATGGGACACAAGGCTTTTAATGCTTTAACTACCGGGCGATGTGCATGACGACTGAATTATTCTCTAGGCGATTTGAACTGCTAGGTTATGCTGATGAGTTAAGTCAACTCTGATTTATATGAAACTTTTAGAAGAGGGTTATAATGCCTTGAATATGGATCCCTAAGAGTCTCAGCTTAATTTCATAATATGAAGTTCGATCGATCGCTTGAATCACTGCCACAATTTTCCAAACAAGCTCCCAGAGTCTAGCAATGGTAAGAAGCCCCTCAGGCTCTCCCATCAGTTGAATTATGCTCGACAGAGGATCTGCAGTAAACCTCATCCCGAGAAGGATTCTCACTCAATCTCACACCAACGAACCTCACAGTTTAGGGGTTCAATCAGTTAGGGGAGAAGCTCGCTGGCACGATCCGTCTCTGTCTCAAGATCATTGACTTAAACGGCTATGCCCATTTCCATGTGATTGAGACGGATACCTCGTACAACATCATGCTCGGTCGCCCCTGGATGCATGACCAAGGGGTGGTCCCATCCATGCTTTAGGAATGCTTCAAGTACAGTCGGGAAGGGAGAGTACATGGTATATGCTGATAAGACACTTTTCCCCATCACTAAAACTCATTATGCGGATGCAAAATACTACTTTGCCAATCTTGAACCACCCCAAGAATCAGTACTGCCCTGCAGAAGCTCATCCCATAAGGAAAGTGGAGGGATCTTCTCATAATGATGCAGAAGATGTGGGAAGAACGCTCCTCAGCATGTTTCAAGAGGAGGAAAGAAATGGCAAGGTAATCCCTCTGACTTCCATCCATGCAAAATGTCCCCATCTGTCCCTTGAAAATGCCACCCGAATACAATGTCACGACCCCACCCCTTGCCGTACTCGTCGGGCCCACGGGAGGACAATACGGTATAGGATCATGACCACATGTAGTGAATGCCACTCAGGTGGGAGTGCACTCAATGCTTTGAAAAGAATCAAAGCCCACCACGAAAGAAAAAAAACACAAAGCACGTAACCACAAAAAGCTGGATAAACAAGTCCCAAACTACATATAACAACTCTAAAATATTACAAAAGAGTCCAAGGCACAAAAGGCCCAACAACAATACATAGTTCCAAAACAAAGTGAACTATATGGTCAAATTGCCACCTAACACATACAATTAAAAAGAAGTTTCCACATGAAGGGAGAATGGGGATCCAACTGCGATCATCAGAATGCCCTTACAAAAGAGTCCAAGGCACAAAAGGCCCAACAACAATACATAGTTCCAAAACAAAGTGAACTATATGGCCAAACTACCACTTAACACATACAATTAAAAAGAAGCTTCCACAGGAAGGGAGTACGAGGCTTCAGTTGCGATCACTAGAACGCCCTTCCAAAACCCGCTGGCTATCACTCTACATAGAGGAAAGTTAAAAGAGTGAGCTGTAAAGCCCAGTAAACAGATCAAGGTGTCATGCTTTCCTGCCTATGAACATTATCTCATAATAATAATCAAGATGTCGTGTAAGTCTTACAAACATGTAGCCATGTGCCCAAATCATATTTAGCGATGTGTCGTGCGTGATTCATTTCATGGTCGAGCAATAACAAATCAGATATCATATCATTCAAGCATGAGCATAAACATAGATCAACATAATCAGGCACGTATATATCAAGCATAAAAAAAATCAAGGGATCCTCATACATAAAATTATTCCTTTCCTATCATCAAGGGGCAAAGTTGGGTGCCATTCTACTATATCTTCTAGTAGCTTCATCTCTCGGACCATCATGTGAGCCATTGACACCACGAGCTTCCTACTTAAGGCATTTGCCACAACATTGGTCTTACCTGGGTGCTGGTTGATGGTACAATCATAATCATTGAGTAAGTCCATCCATCTCCTTTGTCTCATATTCAATTCTTTTTGAGAAAAAAAGTACTTGAGGCTCTTATGGACGGTGAACACCGTAAATTGGGATCCATATAGATAATGTCTCCAAATTTTTAGGGCAAAAACCACAGCTGCCAATTCCAAATCATGAGTGGGATAGTTCTGCTTGTAAGGCTTTAACTGCTTGGAGGCATATGCTATAACCTTTCCCCTTTGCATCAATACACACCCAATCCCTTTGTGCAAGTAAAAACCACAAAATCTTTATTCCCCTCAGGCAAGGTCAGTACCGGGTCTGTAGTTAATCTCTTTTTTAGTTCCTGAAAACTTCTCTCATAGTTATCGGACCATACAAACTTAACTTCCTTTTGGGTTAGGTGGGTTAGGAGAAGTGCTATCTTCGAGAACCCCTTTACAAAACATATGTAATACCCCGTCAGCCTTAAGAAACTGTGAACTTCAGATACATTCATTGGTCTGTCCCACTTAAGCACAACCTCAATCTTACAGGGATCAACTGGCACCCCGTCTTTGGAAACAATATGCCCAAGGAAAGCCACACTTGGAAGCTAGACCTCACTCTTATTGAGCATAGCATACAATTTCTCCATCCTTAGAGTCTGGAGGACCACTCTTAAATGTTGCTCATGATCTGTCTAATTCCTGGAATACACCAAAATATCATCTATAAAGACCACCACAAAGTCATCCAAATAGGGTCTAAAAACTCTGTTTATCAGATCCATAAACATAACCGGTGCATTCGTTAATCCAAAAGGCATGACTAAGAACTCGTAGTGGCCATAACGAGTCCTGAGCGCAGTCTTGGAGCTATCCTCTTCCTTAACATGCAATTGGTGGTACCCAGACTGGAGGTCAATTTTAGAAAACACTTGGGCCCCTTACAGTTGATCAAATAAAT
The DNA here is from genome assembly GCF_000471905.2 of Amborella trichopoda. The sequence goes on from NW_006499809.1 coordinate 19,609, forward strand.
CATCAATTATGGGTAATGGGTATTTATTCTTTACCGTAACCTGATTTAGCTGTCTATAATCAATGCATAGCCTCAAAGACTCGTCTTTCTTCTTCACAAATAATACCAATGCACCCCATGGTGACACACTAGGTCGAATGAGCCCTTGATCCAACAATTATTGTAGTTGCTCCTTCAATTCCTTTAGCTCAGTTGAGGCCATCCTATATGGGGCTTTAGAAATTCGAGTAGTACCAAGGGCCACCTCTATTTCAAATTCAATCTCCCTAACTGGGGGCAGAGAAGTTAACTCTTCAGGGAAGACCTCTGGATATTCTCTAACCACCGGTATCTCTTCTAATTTGAATTGGACATTCTAGATTTCTACTACATAAGCCAATCTTTTGGCCAACAAGTGAGAGGCCCGAAGGGCTGAGGTGTGTGTAAAGGAGAAATATCCTTAATGCCCTTAAAACATAGTTAAAGTTGACTCAAGCATCTAAAAGTTACAGTCTCATCAAAACAGTTCACTGTAGTATAGTGGATAGACAACTAATCCATACCCAAAATAACATCAAAGTCTTGAATATTTAAGAATATCAAATCTATGGGTAACAAACATCCTTCAATCATAACCCCACACTTCTTATACATCATATCAGTTTCTATTGATTCTCCCATAGGCGTACATACTACTAGAGTCCAAACAAGTTGTACAAGCTTAACATTCAAGTGACATGCAAAGTGTGGTGTAACAAATGAATGGGAAGATCCATGATCAATTAAAATTTTTACTTCAATTCCACATACAGAAAACTTACCTCGAATCACAGAGGTTGCCGCCTTTGCCTCACGCTCAGTCAGGGCAAACATCCACCCTTGAGCCCTTGGTCGGTCCTCTGATCCCTTGACGGGACAGCCTTTCACGAGATGGCCCAATTTTTTGCACCGAAAGCAGGTCTTTGTCTTCTTGAAGCACTCAACCACCGTATGATTTCCCAACCACAATGAGGGTAGAATGGGCGTCGGTTGCCCTTACATCATTGGGAACAACCCCCAGGATTCTGACACTGCCTTGATTGTTTCTCCCCTTCAACTCTCTCCTTGGAGGGGGTCGTGCCTTCTTCTTAAAACTCTCAGACTAGGTGACACTCAACCTCCCATCCCTTCTTGTCTGAAAGTCATCATCATCTCTCTCCTCTTTAGGGCCAGGTCCAGCAATGGGGAGAAGGTCTTAAGGTTTGCTGCAATAATCCTTCTCCTTATGTCGGGCCAAAGGCCCCTCTCAAATTTATTAGCCTTTCGGGCCTCAGAACTAATAATATGCAGAGCATATATGGAGAGTTCAACAAACTTTGCTGTATATTGCTCAATGTACATATTTCCCTATTGCAGCTCTATAAATTCTACCTCTTTTCTTTCCTTTACAGAGTCGGGGAAATATTTCTCATAAAAGACTTCTAGAAAATTCTCCCAAGTAGTCATAACTCCAGACCCTTCCTGCGACTGTTTTACTGAGCTCCACCAGTGCTCAACTTCTCCTTCAAGCATAAAAGTACCCAGCCGAACTTTCTGCTCGTCTGTGTGATTAAGGACTTCAAAGATATTTTCTATCTGCCTTCTCCATCTCTTGGCCTTTTCTACTCCCCCATGCCCTACAAAGTTTGGGGGTCCCAGGCTGCTGAACCTTTCTATAAGATTACTATCATTCATATTAGAGGCGGGGGTAGACGGGGACAGTACAGCTTCTCTCATCACTTGTGTCGTGGACTCTAAAGTTCTGATAAGTTCACCGAAGGCCTCGGTGTTTCCATTACTTGAACTCGCGTTGTTGGTACGAGTCCTTGACATCTCCAACCTAAAACATAAACACCCAGTTACTAGCCTATCAAAGAACTATCCTACAGACACTCCGAAAACTCCCCTAGGCCAAGGATCCTATCCTGGCTGCTCTGATACCATAACTATCATGACCCCGTCCCCTGACCCCTATCGAAGGGTGACAGGGTGCGGGATCTCGACTGAAGGTCGCTAACGTTCATATACGTGGGAGTGGCTCAACTCATAAAAACAAGGAATCAAGAGCAAACCACGAAAGAACACGAAAATAAATCCATTCACAGAAAAATATCACTTCAAAAGTACAGTCGTCTCATTCATTCAATATCAAAAGTCTTTACAATTCATTCAAGGCACTACTATCCCAAAATACACAAAATAAAGTACATATCACAATGCTGAAACAACCAAATCATACTGTGAAGGTCTTCGAAAGGTGGCTTTTCAAGCTTCTTAATTTCGAACTTCAACCCCCAAACTACCACCCACCTTTAGCACATAAGTCAACACTCTTCACTCTACACTTAAGTAAAAAAGATGGAATGAGCTAATAGCCCAGTAAGCAGATCCACATTCCATACCAACTAGTATAACAGCGATAACACTATGCAGTGTACATATACATACATTCACAAAGTACCAAGTGGAGTCCTCCAATATGCTTTCCAATATTCTAACAATACTATGAAGGAGTCCTCTAACATGTCTCAAGGACACATTCCATGACCTTTATTTCATGGTGAGGAACATGACAACAACCATTCTCTCACAATGCACACACTCTCACAATGCACACACATAACATGCATTTCTTACATAATCTAAGAGTCATACATTCATTCTCAACATCTACCATTATCGTAGAACAAAAGCCCCAATTTTCAGTGAAAAAGGCATAAGGATTTTCTATATCACATATACTTCTATTGCTCATTTCACATTCATAAATCCCCATGCATCCTTATGACTACAATGCAATGGTGATGGTTCCACATACCTGATCAGTAATGGTGCCTTCTCACAAACTCTTCTTGTACAGCTCACACCCACCCAACAATGGCTGCTCACCAATCTTTCCTAACTTTGCCTTAGAGAGAGAGAGAGAGAGAGAGAGAGATGAAGGATGAGTAACGTGGGTGAGAGGGTAGCTTAAGTACTCATGAGATGGGGCAGTGGCCAAGTGGCGCTAGTGGTTGGGCAAGTGACACTCAAAGCATGACAAGTGGCGAACACTCTTCATGCACACCTGAGCCATGCACTGTGCCTTGTCCCTTCTTCAGTCGGTGATTCCCACATGGCGTTGCCCATCCATTAGCTCATGCGCGCAATAACATTACCCCCCCTTTTATCGCTACGCGCCCCTTCTCTCCTTCGCATCTATCATCGTGTGCCTTCACTGCACCTATTCGCTGCACGCTTGCCTGTTGCGTGCTCCCATCACCGCGCACCTACTGCCACACGCCTCTCCTGTGCCTACTTGCCGCAAACAACAACATCGCTGCGTGACTCACACTGCTGCGCTCCTCATCGTTGCGCGACTCTTTTCTCCTTCTATCGTCGTGAGGTCCACGCTCTATTTATCCCACCATGCACTCAATCGACCAGGATAGTTCGGGTCCTTACAACGTATAATCATGTATATCTACATGTAAGCGGGAATGCAAGGGTAGTGATCTATTACTGGGCCTTTAGCTCATTCCTCTCTTTTTTCTCTCCGTGTAGAGTGACTCTCGAGTGGGCAGCTAGACAGTGGTGGCAGGCATCGGAAGTTCAGGATCTGACAAGGAACATTTGATAGTAGGTGTCAAGTGGCGGTGCCACAATGTTGTTTTGATGTAATATTGAAATTTTTTTGTCATGCCGGTACTGCCTTGGACAGAATTATTAAGATCCTTTAGAGATTGTATATGCATATAATGGTTTTAATTTGTGCAGTTTAATGATGCGTTATGAATGAGTTTTTATTTTTCTTTCGTGGTTTGCTTTGACTCCCTATCTAAACTCGTTGAGCCACTCCCACCTGAATGACGTTCTCGACCTCTGGTCGCGATACCGCACTCTATCACCCTCCCGCTAGTACGGTAGAGATCAGAGGGCGGGGTCATGATAGATAAACCGATTGAAATACTAGAAAGAAGAGTGCAAGCATTACGCATTAAAGAAATTCCTCTGGTCCGTGTGTTATGACAGTATCACTCAAAGGAAGGGATAAGTACCCCCAGTTATTTGATTAACTGAGACACGATTTTGAGGAAAAAATCTTATTTAAGGGGGGGATGATGTAACGACCCAGACTTTCTCGGTCAGAAAGTACTTGCGGCGGTAAGAGAGAAAAAGAAGTGAAAGTACGCACGAGGGTAAGAGAGAAGAAGAAGAGAAAGTGCATGTGTCAGTAAGAGAGAAAAAGAAGAGAAAGTGCATGTGACGGAGTGCATGCGGTAGTAAGAGAGAAGAAGAATAGAAAGTGCGCACGGTGGTAAGAGAGAAGAAGAAGATAAAGTGCACGTGACGGTAACAGAGAAGAAGTAGAGAAAGTGCATGCAGCAGTAAGAGAGAAGAAGAAGAGAGTGTGCGCGGTGGAGTGCACACGACGGTAAGAGATACGAAGAAAAGAAAGTGAGCGCGACAGTAAGACAGAGAGAAGAAGAGAGAATGCACATGATGGTAAGAATAAGAGAGAGACGCTCTCGACAGCGAGAAGAAGCAGAAAAGAGTGCCGTCGTGCGCAACACTGTGGAGCCTGTGCATGACTTATGGATGCCACTTGCCTACTGCATGCTGCCACCTGTCAAACTGCATGTCATTGAACTACCACATGGCAACCTCAAGCTGCCACCTCACGCTTTTGGAGTACATAAGCCTCCCTCTCTTTCCCTCATGCCATGTTCTCACTCTTGCAAGCCAAAAAACTTAGCATTTGCAGCCCCCTTTCTAACCTTTGTTGGAACCTAAATTGAGGAGCTTAAAGAGTGAGTTGTGAGTGGAAATTTGGGAACACCTTTGCACACACAATGTAAGTGAATCAACACCTTGCAAGTTATTAATTATAAAGGCATGAAATTTAAGAATGCGTTTAGATGAATTGTGAAAAGAAAAGGATGCATATATGTGTTTGAACGTATTTTTCAGCACCTTGGTTCATGATAGGCAGCAGGTCAATAAAGCCTACAAAACAGTGGAAATAACCGAGAGTCTTAGAATGGCCCCATAATTGGTCAAGATCTTCGTTAGCACTTTAAAAGACCACCTACCAAGTTTCATTACGATCATATATGTTTAAGGCAGTGAAAAAAACGAAACAATTTCAATGAAATCGCTCTCTAGCACCCTGAAATGGACCCTATAACTAGATCCATACTTTTGATGTATCAAACAGCTATGGGACCACTGTCATTAGATCCAGTAGGGTCGAACCTATGGGTCAAGTTTTGGCTTAATTAGGTACTCCAAGACAAAGTTATGGGTACAATACCGAAAAAGGGTAGGCCGCGCACTATTCTTGTGTGGCCTCATTCCATCAAAACACCATTAAAGGTGGCTGTTTTTACAGTCATGAGCAGTAAATTTTGGGGCCTATATCTCAATGGTTCCAAGTCGAGTCGCTCCCAAAATTTGTTGAGCTTGTTCGTCTCATCAAGACGAGTAATTCGATATGTGGTACGCCCCGTGACGACCCCCGAGTAGAGAGAAAAACTAAATGAGAGTCGCTGATCCATGAAGGAAGTTGCAGAAAGTTCAGCAGCATCACGCCTCGTTCGAGCAGCCAGATCATGATGCTCTCATACCCGATCGGCACGAAACCAATTGCATTATGTGTGTGAGGTCCAAGGCTATCTCTAGCGCGAACCTCGCATACGATGAACGATTGCATTTCATACTTGAAGGTGTCAAAACTGCTGTAAATTTCGGTCGTCGGATTTCAAGATTCTGGTTAAACACTAAAGACGACAAAATCTTCATCCAGACACGCAATCAAGCAACGTTTATTTCAATGTGATCGTGACGGCATGCTCAGTGTGATGTAATGAAGAAATCACGAAGAAACATCAAGGAACGAGCACAAAATCTATCTGAAGTTTTCAAGATTCATCCAAAATTCAAGTCTCATGATCATGGTTAAAAAACATGATTCATGGCTCGACGTTGGTATCAAAATAATTGCCATGCCGATCCCTACAAGAAAACAATAATCTTTCGATGAAGCCTAACGCCGACTGCATGTTCTCTCTCTTCTTCTAACACAGTCGGTGAAGCCTAGCGCCGACTGTGTTTTCTCTCTCTTTTTCAGGCACAATCGGTGAAGCCTAGCACCTACTGCATCTTCTCTCTCCTCTCCTCTGTATAACATAGTCGGTGAAGCCTAACGTCGATTGTGTTTTCTCTCTCTTCCTTCTGACATAGCTGGCAATGCCTAGAGTTGACTGCGTCCTCCTTCCGTCTCTCTCTTTTATTCTCCCGCCTTTCATACTCATCTGTTCCTTTCTTCTCCCTCCCTCCTTCTGTTCCTTTCTTCTCTTACTTCATTTCTTATTCTTTCCTCATAACCATCATTTTTTTACTCTTTCATTTGATTAAGAGGGATTGAGGTTAGCCTTTCATGGTAGTCTTGTCATCTAACCATAATGTTGCTGTTCCAGGATTACTTGGCCTGCTTTATTGCCACTACAGACTAACTTTCGTGCATAGGTAGTTGGTACTAGTAATGACGTCTAGTAGTAATCTTGTGAGACGGTCTTAGTTACCGAGCACAAGGCCAACTATTCATCAGCTTAGCTCTGATCCTCTCGCTCAGTCGAATTCTTCTCTCCCCTGCCTTTCTTCTCTTATTTTTTTTTTCTTTTTGAATGCGCATGTTTGTGCATGCTCATCAAAGAGGAAAAGGGTGAGGTCTGACTCACCTGTCTTATAACCTTTGCCATATGTGTGTAATTGCAGAAAACAAGAAGAATACAAGCCAAGGGAGGTGATTTCGAACCAGTTTTATTACTGGGGGGCTTTTTTCGTTATCTAAGAGGTCGCCCACAAGAGCCAGCCCGAGTAAGTCCCGAACCCACCTTAAATTCCTCTCTCACTGGTTAGTAACACCTACCTCTATTCTCGAACGAGGTTCCCGAGAGAGCGATCTCAAAAACGTTTCGGGTCTTCCCTCGAAACCCGAGATACGTGCCGCCCGATCCCCAAAAGGATCTGAAGGGCGAGATCGAGGCACCTAAACAGCTTGACAACTCCACTGGGGACTTACTAACCCTTAGTCGGATCGTTCTTGTTTGACTAGTTTCTTCTTTTATTATCTGCTTTCATTATCTTTTTACATTTTATTTGTGGCTTGCGAGTTCTGGAACCCATTTATCCAGATGGAGGATTTTCTTATCCTCGCATTCGAGAGTGTCCCTAGGGAACAAGTTCCTTTGACTTCATTCCCAACCATCCACTTGAGCAAATACCCCTTGTCTAACTCTCAGGTCTTAACCTGGACCGGTGTGAGGCGGGACTTAAAGGTCCCTCACTTCCCATCTCCTTGCTCTGGTGGAAATTCCACCAAGGTGCCCTGCACTGGCAGCACTTCTTTTGTCCCACACAGCATCCACCTAGCTACCAACAAGTCACTTGTTGGTCGTTTTCCTGAGGTACGCTGGAAGGCCGCCCAGGCCCTTTCTACAAAAGGAAAACAAGCTACCATTGCTTCTATGGGTCGCCATAAGGCTACCCCCCACATTTCTGCATCATTGGTCTCTATCCCTGGAGGCTTAACACATTGAGGCGGAAACCCCACGATGTCGACCCCTCACACCCACCACAAGGTTCATGGGTTATCCACTCGAGTCACACCTCGGGGCAACCTTTTTGTTACTTCGAGTCCATGTTCAAGATCGAACCTTCCAAGGCCAGGTTCTGTGCACGCTACTCATATACATCCCACCTCTCGGGGTAACGTCATTGTTACGCCAACCCGAGTACATAGGAGATGACCCCCTCGTCCTCCTACACTGCACAAGCAAGCTGTCACGACCCTACCCCTTAACCCCTACCTTCCCATACTGGAGGACGATAGGGTGCGGGATCGCGATCACAAAGGTCGCGAACATCACTCAAGTGAGAGTGGCTCAATGCATATAATAGACACAATCAGAAAAAAACCACGAAAGAAAACTAAAACTCCCACCAGAAACATAACAAAAGCAGGATAAATTAAAACTATTCATATCCATAAACAGTTTCCAAGGTCATAACTACAATATCTAGAATAATACAATCGTCCCAGGCACTGCTAGTTTGCCATAAAAAATACATAACTTCACCAAACAACAACTGCAAGGTCGACGACTAACAAACACCTACACAAGAACAGGGATCCACTCATAGAGCGCTGGCTTTCCGTCCACCAAACACGATCACCTCTTGTCACTCTTGACCTGCAATAGTCAATCTACAAGGGTGGAAGCAAAGGAATGAGCTAAAAACCTCAGTAAGTAGATCACAATATTATGCTTCCTTGCCTATTAGTATTATCACACAGCACAGATCGAGATTCTAAGCCATACTCATAAAACAGGAGTCATGCATCACAATTATGTCACAATCATAGGGTGATTCTTTTCAGGTATAGTAGGCACAATCTAAGATATCAGAATTCACATTTGTTCAATGCTGTAATTATTATTCACATTCACAGTACATATAATGGATCTCACATGAATTAATACTTCAGAAAGACCTTTCCTCAGGAGTATCATCATATGCATTCCTCAATATACTCATTTATCTATAACTGAACATGTTCTACAGTATACATACTTATCACAATGAAGCATATTCTTATTTCATAATAAAGCATATTTTCATCCCTTAGCACTCACAGAGTTAGGTAGTGCATTACACTCCAAGGCATGTACCTTACTGGCATCAAACACATAAGCAAGCCTTGCAATACTCTCAAAGCGTGCCCACTGATATAACAAAATCAGAATATCCACTACCTATGGAGGACCCATTGCGTAGTGGCCAGAATTATAGTATCAGTCAATGTAGTATGCCTAAAGCATATCGAGAAATCACTTATTATCTCGTGGTCATGCAATGCGCTAAAAGCACACCACTCAGTCACTTAACCCAATATGGTCACATAATCAGGCCTTGCAATACCTTCAAAGAAGGCACCTCACTAATATCAAACAGTCACATATCTCAGGCAATGCAATACGCCCAAAGCATGCCGAGAAGTCACACATAGCTTATCACCTCATGCGCACCTCATGAGAAGTAACATGTCCTAGGCAATGCGATACGCACAAGGTATGTCGAGAAATTCCCATATCACTAGAAATGTCATCATGTCACAGCTGGTCGTACAATATGCTCAAAGCACGCTAATATCTCAGTATGCTGGTACCATCATTCACATAGTAGGTACCTATGCACATAACACATAAGCAGCATGATATCATCATTTATCCAGTAGGTATCCATTCACATAACACAAAAGCTGTACGATTCCATCATTCACACAATAGGTACCCATACACATAACACATAAGCAGCATGATACCATCATTCACACAGTAGGTATCCATTCACATAACACATAAGCTGCACGACACCATCATTCACACAATAGGTACCCATACACATAACACATAAGTAGCATGATACCATCATTCACACGTAGGTATCTATTTATATAACACATAAGCTGCATGGTACCATCATTCATACAGTAGGTACCCATACACATAACACATAAGCAGCAATATACCATCATTCACATAGTAGGTATCCATCCACATATCACATATCATATAATGACGATATCAATATCTTGTCATGATAGTAGCAATATCACATTTTGGGTGTGGCACATCATATTTTAACAGTATCACAATGACAACACTATAGTAACAGTGACATTATTTCAGTTAAGCCTTACCGCTCAATTTTCTGCAATCAAGGAATGACGTGCGCTTACCATTAGGGCCGTAATTATTGAACCATTTAGAGTTTGAAGATGGTTCCAAAACCAATTTTCCTCCTATCTTTCAAATCGGGGTAGTTTGAAAACAATTGGACCTTGTTTGGCCCCTCAAAAGTTCAAAAGAATGAAGATATTTTATTTGAAATCTGCCTTGCAGTGAAGGCAGTGGCAGGTTTTCAGAATTTACTTCATAACTCACATTCAAGAAGAAGTTCTAAAAAGTGCTCAACATGTGAATTTAAGCTTGCTCATGAACTGTTCAGAAGGCAGTGGTTTGGAAGAAAATGAACTCCTTTTGGCTAGTCAAAATCCATGGTGATAGAGGCATAAATTCTGAGTTTTATAAAACCTGTCCATAGTGACATATTGTTACAATTAATCATATAAAATTAGGGAGAATATCGAAAAGTTCTAAACATGTGATCTCAAGATTATTCAAAAATATTTTAAACGGCAGTAATTTCGAAGAAATTGGACCTCATTTGATTGTTCAAAACTCTTGACATCAGAGACATCAGTTCTGTATTTTTTGCCAAAACTATCTACCGTGATCTACTGACATGTTTTGAAGTATAATTTTACATAAATAAAGAATCAGAGCAAGGTCAAAGCATAAAAATCATAATAGACTCATGCATATTTCAAAGGGATGTTATTTCATGTCATTTTGACTCTAATAGGTCAAGCAAAGTCTCAGTACAACAGGAGTAATGTTCCTGAAAATTTTCACAGTCTGATAACAGTGACATTCATGCACATTTCACATCATATCTTCCAATCTATCAAGAATATAATTTACACATAAACGTAAATCTCAAACTAGACTCAGAAATATTTCCAATGGGGGTTATTTGAAGCAATTATGAGATCATTTGATAAGCCAATAGAGAGACACAAATACCAAATTCTCTCTAGAATTCAACAATCCAGCCATAACATACTTCAAAGATCAAAGCATAACTTCTAAACTACACAAGATAATCACATGAAACCAATTATACCTTAAACTAGATTCACAATAGAATCAACCCACAAATTTTCAGGCTCAACATAAATCACAACAGTGCGCTTCATATTATAAAAAGGATGCGCTTCATATTATAAAAAGGATCTTAAATTTCTGGAAAAACAGAGCACAAACACATACATGCAATCCTATTCTTACACACAAATTTCTATATAATCTCAAGCTTATATCATGCTTAATTTCGAGCTTATTCATGCCTAAATCATTCTTCATACATGCTTAGATTCTTACTTCAATTCATGCTTCATACTAAAACACACGACAACATGATCTACTTACCTTGAGCTCTAAACTTACTCCAAAACTCCTGCACACAACCACTTCTCCAAGCTCCCCAACATGAGACTCTAAGTGTTTTGAAGAGAGAGAGAGAAAGAGAGCAAAACAAGGGAGGGAGGGGGGCCAAAGCTCTTGAGAAGGGCTCTATATATAAAACAGGAAAGGGCAGCAAGTGACAAATGTCATTCATGCCAAGCTAAATGACATGCATGAGGAGAGAGAGAGAACAAGCATGGAGACATAATAATTATGAGTACAGCAAGCAAGGGAAAAAAATGATTATGAGAGAGAGAGAAAGAGAGCTCCCTAGACTACCATGCACTCAACCACTCACGCACGGCGGTGACTCTCTTTACGCACTGCATTACACAACCGACGCTGGTCCATCTCCCTTCACAACCGGCGCTAGACCTATCTCTCTTCACAGTTGGTGCTATGCCTTCTCACACAGCCAAAGCTAGCTCACTCAGAAACACAGCTGGCACAGGTACACTTCTCCTCCTCTCAACCGGCACTGGCCACAACTTCAGCCGGTGCTGAACTTCTCAACCAACGCTGGCCTCCTCCTCTAACACAATCGGCGCTGACCTCTCACTCTTACACAACCGGCGCTGCACTCTCACTCCTACACAACCAGTGCTAGCCTCTCACACAACTCCAACCGGCGCTGTCCTCTCACACAACTTCAACCGGTGCTGGCCACAACTTTAGCCGGCGCTACACTTCTGAACCGACGCTGGGCAACTCAATCGGTACTGGGCAACTCAACCGGCACTGGCCTCCTCCTCCAATACAACTGGCTCTGGCCTCTCACTCCTACACAACCAGCACCGATGTCTCACACAACTCCAACTAGTGCTGGCCTCTCACTCTTACTCTGCCGAGAAAAGTTTGGGTCATCACACAAGCACACCCAGTAAGGGGTAGGCCAACACCTGTTCTCTTACAGACACCTCCTCGTAGTTCTTGGCCTCCTAAGGCCAGATCACTTGCACAAGCCCGGGCTGACCCTCAGGTCTCCCATAATCCTTCTTCAAGGGGCGCACACGAGTCGCCATCACAGACCTCCTCTCGCCCTAGACTCGGGCTTTCGCAAGACTCAATCCTGCTTTGGCCCACTCCTCCTTCATCAAGCAAGCACCTTCAGCATTGGCATTTGAATGTTTTTATCAAGAGTACCATCCTGAACTAGCCCTGTTACTTTGGTCGTGTCTCTGGAGTTCATAAGAGAACCTAGGGCATTGACCTGATGGAAGATCGAGTCCTTCATCCTCCCCGGCCCAAGGTGACTCTATTTCCTAGCCCTCATCCATTGCCGCACCTAATGGAGATAGCTCCCTCCCATGCAAGAAGAGCGGAACAGCCGTAACCTATATCGTAGTTTTGGCGTGAGGTCCATCAAAACGTCAAGGCTAAACGCGATAGAGGTATGCAAATTTTGACTAGGGAGGTGACCAAGGCAGTCAAAACAACAAATTCTGACGACCCTCTTCACCTGAATCCCTTCTACACCCTTCAGATGATGAAGCCTGAAGAAGAGCTTCATGAGCCATGTGTTATTGTTACTGTCACAGAAGAAGACCTAGCCCCTCAGCAGCCAAGGTCCCAAGACCATCGAGAACCGGTCCAAACGTGAGTCAAGGCATGCTGGCCCCCTTTTAACAGACCTACCACGTAAGACTCGTCAAGTTCGCAAGCCCTCAGTTGCCACTAATGTTGACCTCCGTAGAGAAACGGTTAGCGTAATGGTTGTAAGCGAGCCCAGTGATGCACATGAAGAGCGCATGAACACGTTTGAGGTTATGGTGATTGCGATGATGGAGAAGATCAATCGTATTGATGTCGTACTCCAGTCAGCTAACCATGAGGCCAACTCCCATCACTCTGATGGTGTACCTCCACGACAGCCCCCTCCTTATACTTCACAGGACAATTCTGTCCCTCATCCCATCTCTCAGACAGACATTGACGCTATGGTCACTCATAGCCTAAAGAATCGATAAATCCCGAGGATACAGGGTGCGATGCCTTACTAAAGGCCATACCCATCGTATATTGATCAGGTCCCATTTCCCTTAGATTATAAGAAAGGGAAGTCTCCTTAATTCAATGGAACCACGTCTCTGAACCAGCATATTGCCCACTTCCAGGCAGCATGTCAAGAAACAGCGGCTGACAGGAGACTTCTTCTCTGACAGTTCGTTGAGACCCTCGATGGCCCAACATTTCAATGGTACACTAGACTTCCTCCAAACTCAGTGCATACATGGGAGGAGATGAAGAAACTGTTCTATCAACGCTTTTATGAGGTCGAGAGAGAGGTTCAAACCATCGAACTTCTCACCCTGACTTAAGACCCCGATGAGCCCGTGGATCAGTTCATATCAAGATGGAGAAATC